>JASAMY010002735.1:0-45286 GCA_030248085.1 Paralinhomoeus sp. GSCO2_6
CGTTCAGGCAATCAAAAGTTATAGGCGATCGAAAATTCAAAAACCCGCATTGAGAAGTGGTCACATATTAGGGTTGTACGCTGACGCGTACACCCTGATTTCTGTGTTGTGTGGGTCAATACTTGTATCAGGGTGTACGCGGCAGCGTACAACCCAATATGGAGCACCTGCGCGCTCTATATTTTGGATTTCGATCGCCTATAACTTTTGATTGCCTGAACCGATTTCGGCGCATTATGGCTCAAGAGTACTTGGGGGACCGTACGTGCCACAGCGCGTTGCAGCATACTGCGCGTTAAGGGTGCTGCGCGTCCAAAAATGTTTCTGTGAGAAGTGGTGTTTTTTCATGTTCTCCACCCAGTTTATGGACCACCACTCGCAAGTGCCACATCCAATGGGGATAATACTTGGCACACGCAGGCGTCCATGATGGCAATTTTGGGTACCAAAGGAATTGTCTTTGCGTCTGGAGATATTGGTCTGGAGATATTGCCGATTCTATGCGTTTTTTGGACACAGTGGTTTTTTTTCGGAACATAGAATAACATTGTACACTGCTCATGCACGGTATGCAAACCTCTTTTCACAAACACGAGTAGAGTATGTGCATGATATGCGTGTCTTGCGAAAGGTGGGCCTCTATCGATGCGTCTGATTGAGTATGGTCTATTTGGACACACCATGCAGGATTGGATTAAACAGTGCAGCAAGTAACTGCATCTAACGACCTATCCTAAACAACCGATCAAACAAACATCTAACGAGAATTTGAATCGGGTGCAGGTTCTCACTGGTGCAGGTTGTTGAGTGGTGCGCGTTCCCCAATTGTGGTGGAAAGCGTGATGGGCGCCGATTGCTCCTCGATCACAGCTCTGCCGGTTGAGCTTGCCCATCTATCCGCGAGTTGGCATTGTCGAGTTGCCTATTCCGGTGCAAGTCCAAGGTGCCCAGGATGACCACAGTAGCGTTATTTAGCTGTTTTAACGCCAAAATACACTGAAAAAGGCGAAAAGTACACTACTTTGTACAATTGTAGACAAGTTGGAAAACTTCAGGAAAATTCTGGGGCGGGCTGGGTAGGGGTAAAATTTTGGCTGGGGGCCCACCCCCCCCCCCCCCCCCCCCCCCCCCAGTTACAGGTAGAGTTGTAAAAAAAACCAAATGGAAAACTCGGGTGGTTTTATTTTAAAATAAAACCGATTTATTTTAAAAAAGTACGTTTTATTTTGAACTTTTTCAAAATCACCTCAGAACGTAATCTGGTATTCTAACGAGGGTATTCTAACGTGTGTAGGACGTATAAGTAGGCACAGCAGGAGCACTCTTGCATGATTTAATGCTCCTAAGCTTTCAAAACAAGCTTTGAGGAGCATAAACCAGAGTGCAACATGTACATGTACACCATGTACGATGTGGACCATGTTCAGCATTCAACGACGTAGCAGTTCAGCTCATTATTTACAGCGGAACTTGTGCCTGTCAAGATCTCACATGCACATGTAGCGCATAGCTTTGGCCGATCGCCAGCTGCAGTGAAGACACTTGATCACTTTGTCGACTTTCAGTTCACTTCTGGGTGGCTACTGCGCTATCAAAGTATCGAAGTATGACTGCAAATACATAGGCATCACTAATATTTGTGCAATGGGCATCAAGCTACAAGCAAACATTGGCATATAATCCCCAAAAGTAGCGAAAACTAACCAAAACAATAAAAAAAGAGGTTTTTTTTCACAGAAAAAAGACCGAGAGCCAGGTTTTTTTTTAAAAAAAGACCGAACTTTTTTAAAATAAAACCGGTTGAAAAAAAACCTTAACAACTCTAGTTACATGTATGGATTGCATAGATGGTTTTGATGATAAATTTGTGGTCAGTAATAGTCACGCTTGGCTCCAACACAATCAGACAGTCAGTACAGGTGGAAGACGTATGTATCGCAAGTTGTGCACCGTCCCATGCAACACCAACTTGGGGTGCACACATTCATGAATTTTGGTTGCACTGATTCATAAATTGGAAGGGTGCACTCATTAATAAATCGGGGCATTTAGTAATTGGGGTGCACTCATTCAGTAATCCGGGTGCACGCATTTAGTAATTCGGATGCACGCATTAATTGGTTACCCAATTTTTTGCGCGAGTATGTCGCGGCAGAAATCCTCTTTGGAACAGCGCGTTTATATTGTAAAACAATTTTACAAAGCGCGGACAATCAAGCTGAAGTTATTCGTCGAATCAGAGTTGCCAACGACAAAAGCGCTGTCGCAGAACACTGTCTCAGCGACCGTAAGCGCTTCGAGGAGGCTGGCACAGTTGCTAATCGCCCTCATCCGACGTCAAAGCCAGTCAGCACTGGATCAACGGAAGAGCGCGTTTTGCGTACAATTCAGAAATCGCCAGAGAAGAACACATGATGCCAGTCGCGAGAGAACGTACATTTCATCGTGTACAAATTGTTTTGTGCGTAACTTACTTTAGTACAGCGTAATAGATGCGTAGCTGAAACTTGGAGGAAGTCTAAGTTGGACCGTTTGCTTTAAGTCATTAAAACCTTTCATCAAAATCGCTTCATCCACCCTTGAGATATGCTGGAACAAAGAGCATAAGTCGAGGCTTTCCCACCCTGTGATTTGTGACGTTTTACGCTTATACGTATGTAGAACTCTTGTATGCATGTACTTAGTACATGTATGTAGAATGTTGAGTGTAGTACAACTCCGAACTCTTGAACTCTACAACTCTTGAACTCTTGAACTCTTGAACTCTACAACTCTTGAACTCCGTTTGTGTGAGTTTTGCAAAGTTCTTCATGCCATGCACAGTGCGACATACCATAAAATGATAAATTCGTCAAATAAGCACCTGGATTCTCATTTTTCTAATGAGCATTTTCTCTCAATGAGCAGTGGCAGTCATTGGAAGGGGTTGAGCATATATACGCACATAGTTCAACCGGTAAATTCGTTGCAATTGCCAAATTTTCTGTAGTGCCTGACCACTGCTGATAGAGCACACTTGGTACACAGAAAATGCAAGTATTGGCCCACACAACACAGAAATACATTGCATGACCATTCTCAGACCGTTTTCACATCACAGTCGCCATCACTTTCAATATCCCATGGTTGCCTGTGTACTAGAGGGCTACTATAGGTCACTATACTCATGCTAGGTGATCACTAACTGGCAGTTGCGCTTGAGTCGGTACTTGGTCTTTTGCTCGTTGAAGAGTGCCTTCAGTTGCTCCACGTATTCGGCGTGGAGTCGCTCGATCTGCTCCCCCGTCGGATTCTTACACTTTTTCACCTCGATGGGACTCCCCACTAAATCAACAATGACTGTCCCGTAAAACCTACGATAAGCGCCCCAAGGCGACTACCATTTCGGACGCCCTCTGCTGGGAGGGGCGCTTATCATAGGCTTAATTTCTGAATTAACGCATGGTACTGAATTTTCATGGAGCTTGTACCCACTTACGGTCGTACTAGAACATTCTGCATGGGACCGCTACCGTTTCTTTCAGATTGCCACGACGAGCCATAGCCCATAGCAGACGACCACGATTTTGGTGATTACGAGTTGGTACTACTGGTACAATGCACGCAATAAAACGTCTACAGCTTGTCTAAGCTTTAAGTTTGTAGACCATTAAGTATCTCTTCTCGGTTACAAAATTTAACTGTTGTACGATGCGTGCTACATAGTTCTAGGAAAGAAAAAACGAGCAACAGACCAACAATATCGCATGGTACCTTCCGTGGCACGACACCGAAACTGCCCCAAAAGACGAGCGGCAGTATCGTAGTGTATTGTTTCACGAGCATCGAAAATTGAACAAATAAATTGGTCAATTAAAAATAAAGTAGGAATGTATGCGAAAGAACCTGCAATCTATACGATAAGGTTCCCGGAGCGGGGACCCAGGCTTTTTTTTTTTTTTTTTTTTTTTAAACTTTATTTTGACACCACCACACAGCACAAGGCCGTAAACAATCACGAAGATCGGGCGGGTCAGTATCACACGACGTTCTTCTCCCGCGAGGGAAGGTGGGCCGCCACCTGGCACGGATTTCGGGCCGAAGCCCCGGAGCCGCCCTACACCGGAGCGATTGTGGTTTAGACCCCTTGCCCAAGGGGGTAGCCGTGGTTTTCGCCCAGCAAGGAATCGAACCCCCGACCTCGCGGTCAGGAATCCAACGCCTTGCGGACTACGCCACAGCCCCACAAGTCACAGGCTTTGTACAAGTCGAGCTCGCCAAAGCTGAACAGAGGCACCAGACTTGCGCTAAAATGGAATGATTTGAAAAAAGAACATATGAGGAACCCCATTTGTATGCACGCAGCTCACCCAGTTTCCAGGGCGACCTTGCAGAAGCCCTTCCTGTTGGCTAGGTGCAGGGTGACCTTGTCCTCTATGGCGTTCGCGTGCACCGCCTCGTGAGCGCCACCCACGGTGATGATCACCGCGTTGCCGCCCTCGGGCGCGCCCATCAGACACAGCAGACTACGGCGGCTCACGTCCACCACTCCTGCACGCAGCCCAGACATGCATTTTGCAGAGTGTGAGGGGGCTGCTCAAAATCGTGGATGCTGGACCATTTCGCCAGTGGTTTTGGTGTTCAATTGGAATTTTGACAATTTTTTTAAAATAAAAGCGGCGCCGCTGGCAAAAATTGTGAGATTTTCGACCACCCACAATTACCCTATATTTGACTTTCTTTTACCAAAAAATACCCATTTAGACCTTCTTTTTGTTACTTTCTTCTCTTCTGACACCCCCTCCCACTCCAAAATGGCATATCCCCCATAGGATGGGGTCTCGAACCCTCCCTCAGGTCAAATACACAGTTACATGTATGACTATGACCCTTCCAGCAAGTTCACTGACAATCTTACTGGCAACATGGACTCCTACTACATATTTGGTGACCGCCAAGAAGATTCTGCACAGCTACTTATGTTGTACAAAGATGGCTTTGAGGCTTTGGATTTGTACGAGAATTTCGGCCCTTCATTTTTGCATGCATACTCACAGGTTGAGGTGATCAAAGAATTTCGGACAAAACAGACATCAGACATCCGAATACCATGCAGAAGCCAATAATCTCTGGAAAACGGCAGGAAAAAGACGCTTCTAAGCATGGCGTTGCGTACAGTGATTCCAGGAAACAGGTTCGTAAACTGTTCTCCTCGATGTATGGTAAAGGCGCCATAGAAGGAAAGTCCAGTAATGCCATGTGGATGACTGCTGAAAAAAAAAATTGGAACGCTTCACGATTTTGCGTGTAATCAGTTGCGCAGGGGCCATGCTAATCTTCACTGTATCGTTCCAATTTTAGTATGCATCTATGGAATAGACGAAGACACGTTTAGGTATGCTACTTACTAAATATGTAGTTCGAGCCAGGCAACAATAATGTAGCTGGTGACATATTTCAGAGCATTTTCTATGCAGGTGATATACAATACGAACAACATGGTTCTACATAGAGCAGACTCACATGAACATATAGTTTTGTTTCTCGTCTAAATCGGCTGTTTTATGAAGTTTGGAGGGGAAAAAATCTCGGAATCTCTGCCAAATGCTCCAACTTCCAAACATTTTCACGATTTTCTTGTCTCTTCCTCCATTATTGGGCGTGTTCCTATCGTAAATCAGCCAGATCGAGTAGATTACGGCCAAATACCAGTAGCTGGACCAAAACAGAAGGTAGAGGAACACGATCGGTCCCAGGAACGGCATGACAAACAGACCAAACGCTGCGTGCCACACTGTCAAATACTGCAGCGCGAGTTCGAACAACGACGTTCTTTCTTTCATTTTCGTGTTGAAATTGAAAAGTTATTCGAGTTAGAAAACGCAACGCAGTTGTGTCTGCGTGCTGTGGGTTCGAATGGGTCTTCTCGGGCCTGCTGCGATCACGCTCAAAGAAAGACACGCGGCGAGTCCCTCGTTTTCCTTTGGTCAGTTCAGACGCACACCCGGACAACACACACTCACTGTGCCCCATAGGATAGCCCCCCCCTGGCTGTCGCATCGCATGTTGTGGGCTGCCTGCCTCACTGTTTAGTAGACGCGCGGAGGGCGAAAACGACGCAGTATTCGTCTCCTCACACACAAGTCTGCAGAGTTCCTTTTACAGAGTTTAGCGTCGCAACTCGCAGTTGGGCATGCATGCACGCACAATACGATCTTTTCTGAGCACCGCAAAAATATTCGGAACAGTTCAAATATTTTTGAAACGGAACCTTGCAAACCAGCAACCTTTCGATGCAAAAATACATGTATGCTGCATTTACCATACAGTGCAGTCATAACTGCAAACAGTGAAGGTCTACAATGCAATACAAGAGTACAATAGGAAAAATGTGCAATCGAGTGTCACTGCTCTTATTGAGCTCCCCCTCTAGTTGCTTGTAGAGGAGAGGGTAAAGCCAAAACTACCTGTGTGTGGTCTCATGTGGGTGTGGAGAGAACAGCGTTTGCCATCTCCATTTAGTCATCTGGCCCCTCAACGGCCATTGCAAGACCATGCGGACCAGTCACTGAACACAACAATGCACGAATAGACCACCGGAAACGCGCGGACGCCAATCACTCGTCGCACTGTCATTCGAATCTCCAATTCCTCAGTTTTCCAGTAGATCTGATGTTGTAGGACCTCTTGCGCCTCATTCAGGGTGATTTGGAACGGGAATCTGCCGCTACCCAACAGGCAGTACGTTAACGTCTGGGTCTGTTGGGAGCAAAATTTCTGGGTCTCGAGCAAAATTTTTGGAAAAACACATGTTTAAGGATAGTGTCCAATCTAGGAAGAAAATTTCTGGGTCCTTGAGCAAAATTTCTGGGTTAATCTGGGAAAACGCATGGTTAAGGATCGGACCCGGACGTGTCCCAATCTGGGAGCCAAATTTTTGCGGAAAATAACGCGTGCTGGAAGTTTCAGCTGGCTATTTATTTTCCGCAAAAAAAAAACTTAAGGCTATGCTAGTGTGTTCGCCAGTACGCGCGTCGGTCCAGCCAGCCACCCACTCCCTTCGGCTACCACGCTGCACAGAGGCAGTTTGCCATAAGGCGGCGTGGACGCCTATGGCCCTGTATTAGGGCGGGAGAGGGCAGTGTGGATGCCTTTAGGGCGCATCAGTGCATTCCTATGTACAACCTACGCACGGACTTGGTCGTCGTCCCTCCTGTCACCTTCATCTGCAATTGAATGCAGACTTTTGGACTTTCTGAAAAAAACAAGGTGGTGTAGCATTTTGCAATGCAACAACAGTGCATTTTGAAATGGAACAAAGGAGACAATAATGGGGCGTCGTATCATTGAAGCTTGTATGGCGATTTCACTTATTCCGAAGGAATCGGCACTGCTAAAGAATTCTAGGAAGTGTACACCACCAGTCCACAGCGGCGTAGCCAGGATTTGTTTTCGGGAGGGGGTACAGATTTCCAACTTTTTAACAGGGTCCCCCCCCCCCTGTTGCGCCGCAGGCGAAAATTTTGAGATTTTGGGCTACTTTCGAGCATTTTGAACCTATTTTGGGCTACTTTCGAGAAATTTTAACATATTTTGGGCCACTTTTGAGCAATTTTAACCAATTTTCAGCTACTTTCCAGCATTTTTAACCTCACAAGCGAGCTAAAATGCTTCCTCTCTCTCTTTTTTCGCCTATGCATTTTTGCAACAGGGTGGACCCGGTTGCATTTTTTGGGCTTTACACCATCTCGGGGAGGGGTATACCACCCCCCCCCCCCCTACCCCCTCCCTTGGCTACGCCACTGCCAGTCCAATCTGTGCCAAAGCACAGAAATTTCGAATGAAAGGCAACAAATTCAAATGAGTAATTTTGAAATTTGAAACGAGTTTGTTTCCACAACTCTTCAATTGTTACATCCAGGTGGTCAATGTCTGACATCAGGCACTGCCGGCTCCGCCGTTTATCCTGATTGATTATGCGTGATTTGTGGTCTAGGAGGCGTGCGAGTGGTTAGCATCTAGGACCGGTATTCCTGAGACATGGGTTCGAATCCCAGCACTGCAATCGCCTTTTTTCCACAACTCTTCAACTGTTGAGCCAGTTCGCAGTCGTTTGTGCTAGAGCTTGTAAACACAGTGTTGTCTGAAATGTACGCTGCGTTGACAGCATTTCGCACCCGCTCAACTCAACTCAACTTCTTGAAAGGAGCCTGCGGGGCGGCCAAAATGCCAGCCAGCTGCCCAACTCACACTGTCAACTCAATTTATCAAAGTGGCAGGCAGACTACTCCTCAGTACGTATGCACCTAGGTGGTACCTATGCACTAGGTATGCACCTAAAGCAATGACTGTCACTGTCATCAACAGGCAAAAACTCCATCGGTCCGTGTTGGAATGTTGGTGTGGGTCTGTTTGCGTCCGGTAATTACGCAGAGTGTCCAATTATCGATCTCGATCATCAGCGCACCTGGCTGGGAGACAAGACAATTCGGCCCAGCAGAGTCTCTTGCGTTGGACAGACTTTTCACAGCGACTTTGCATTCTTTTGCTCACTTCACGACTGCCTTTGAGTGGCTGAATTGACATCGGATCATCATGACATTTGCAGACAAACTGCAAAAATTAAGAAAAATGTACTTATTTGACAAATTTTGTGCATCCTGGTAACCTGCTGTATGTTACATACATGTACGTTCCAGTAACTCCCATAGTGGTTTTGATTTTGGTCTGAAAATGTGGAGGCGGATTGTTGTTTTACGATTTACGGAACGTCGATATGTGTCGCGTTTTCTAGTTCTTAGTCACTTTTGTGGAAAATTCTTGGAACAGTCAACAGTGACGTGAAGTGTGCCTTTAGAACAGAAATCGACTTGCTGACCATGAAGAGTGGTGATTCGGCGAGCAAGGACTTCTTTCAGCAGACCAGCATTCATGGCCTCAAGTACTTGGCGTCGGAGAGCACTGTCTACTACAGAAAGTAAGTACGGTAGGCAATTGGGCACAACGGAAGGGGATTTTGCAGTTCACAATTCTAATTTTCCGATTGCTTTCGCAGATTGGCCTGGTTTCTACTGGTCGTGGTGAGCGCTCTCGGCATGGTGGCCCAAGTGAGCCAGCGCGTCTTGGAGTGGAACCGCAACCCGGTGCTCACCAACATCCACATCGACTACCAACAAGAACTCATCTTTCCAGCCATTGCCATCTGCAACCACAACAGTTTCCGGTCGGTATAGTAGGTGAAGAAGGTGAGGATAGACTCTATACATCCAATTTCGAAATTTCGAGCTTTGAAAATTTTGAACGAAGTTCGAAAGCAAATTCTGCACTATCCGTTCTCTCCCAACCGTTTATGTTAACCACATTTCACTTTCATAGTTAGTTTTGGTGCACATAGTGCCGTCTACTACAGGTGAAAGGCGTCGTAAATGAACTCACTACTCACAGCTAACTTTTCCCTTTGAAATAAGTTTAGGTGATGGGTTAAATGGGGCGCTTGAATGCAACGTGAGAGAGACGTCGCCTCTGTTGGCTAATGGCAAATCAGCGATGAGTTGGTTAGGGCGCCCTTTCTTCCACCGCGGGTGTTGCATTAAAATTGGAAAACCACCATCGGTGCAGCAAAGCATATCTATGTACCTAAGTTATTCTGCGACACCAAGAAAAAGCAAAAAACGCCTCGTAGTCGTACACTCAAAACGTTCCAGGATTTCCCAAATGCGCAGCGAAGAGTACGACAACGTCATGCGAAAGATGGGACATCGTACGTCACGTTTTGCGTTTATGCACGCGGTGATGGGTGATGGTGTGTGTGCGGATGGTGGATGGGTGAACGTGCGATCTCAGTTTGCCCCTGGATGGCACCTGTTGCTTCACTTTTAATGCTTTTGCGCTTATGTAATGCTCTTTCAGGTTTGGAAAAGTCTCGGATAGGACCAGAAAACGGTACGAAAGCGAGCGTCTTCCAAGAGAATATGAATAGCTTTATCATGCGAGCTTCACATCAAATAGAGGACACACTCATCACGTGCGTTAGAAAACGTTATGAAAACGGTGCAAGCAGCTTGACCATACAGATGCACGCTTCCCGACGGCGCTTCGTGTTCTGCGACTGATTTCACGCCCATTTTTCTGGACGGCGAACGTTTGTGCTTTGTCTTCAACAACGATCGACGTCGACCACTCAAGGTCGCCAGCTGTGGTGAGTCTCCCGGTGATGTCGCGCTCAGAGAAGAACACAGGAAGGATCGTTGTGCCACGTACGCGATGCAGGGTCGTCGCAAAGCGTGTATTTCGGCCTGAACATCGAGCGGTACGAGCGAACGAGTGGCGCCTCGGGCTTGCTGGGCGCCCAAGTGTTCGTCTTCGAGCAGGGCGACGCGCCTCCCAAAGTGCCCGTCAGCGTGCCCGCGGGCTACATGTCCTACGTCGACTTCAAGACCGTCCTGGTGGGGCCGGGCTAGGTTTTCTTCAGACTGACTGCTACACGCCAGCGTCGCTTGCAGAAGCTGCGACTGCCTCGGGCCGACGGGGGCTCGTGCGTCGACAGCATGGAGTACAGGCACCTGGCGGATGGGCTGTCCTACAGCATGAGCCGATGCCTTCTCGATCAGACGCTCGAGGCGCAGCGCCGCGTCTGCGGCTGCATCGTGCACCACGACGGCCAAGGTGACGCTTTCACACAGGCGCACGCAACGCAACGCAACGCGCCCCTGCGCCTGTATTGCTTGCAGCAGCGTTGCCGCAGTGCACAATGGAGCAGTGGGTGCGGTGCGACAGGACGACGGTGCAGCGTCGCTACGCGGAGATCCGTAAGCCGTGCCCCAGCGCCTGCCGCGAACTCGAGTACGACGTGCGCTCCTCGCTGGCCATGCTTCCCACCGACGAATTGGACCAACTCCTGCCGAAGAACGTGGTGCGCACGCGCTCCATTCTACCCGACGCACAAAGTTTCCGCGTCGCACACGGCTGAGTCAACTCCGTTGGAGCTGTCTCGATCTCGAGTCGCTGATTTAGCAAGGGAAACTGCGGAAGCGCTTTCACGCGGCGCTGGACGCGCGAGATCGTCTTGAGAGTGCGGCCATCGCGAAGAACGGGCGCCTTATCGACTCCGTTCTGCAGGCCGTCGACCTGCTGCGCCAAACGCGCCGAGAGCCCGTCCAAGGCGAGTATCGATCCACTCAAGACAGACTCCGCGAGGTCGCGCACTTAGTCCATTTCCACTCTACCACTCTGCCTACCGGCGCGCAAGTGCCAGACGATCAGGTGGCCTGCTACGCCTCGATGACGGCCTCGATGGGCAGTCTTTTGCACGACGTCTCCCGAATCGAAGCCGGCCGCCTTCCCGGCGTCTCCGACCAACAACTCGTCCACCACCTGATCTCCGGCGATCGCAGCTACACGGCAAAGGACATCGCCAACTCGACAAAGTGGAAGCAGACGATCCAGCCAAAGTTGGCGCGGGAGATCGCGTTCCACAGAAAGAACACTGGAGTCTTCCTCAAGATGGTCGTAGACATGTTGCAGGTGAAATACATACGGTACTACACCACTGATGCGCATGTAGGCTTTGGCAGTCTCAAGTTGCAGGTGTTCTCAGAGAGCTTCTTCACGGGAGTGGAGACGCCAACGACGATGCAGAGCTACGCGGCGATGCTGGAGCAGATCCGTCTTTACCGCGCCAAGAACATCACCAAGCTCCAGTTGGCGCAGAAATACAGCGCCCTCAGCAGCAACTTCGTCGCTACGTTTACTTCGGTTGGTATTCAGCCTTCGACCAGTCGTGATCCGAAAACATTGTTGTCATGGGTTCGCCTTCATTCTCGAGCGTTTCTGCGACACTCTGAAGACTGACTATAGTCTGTCCAAAAAAGATCCGGACTAGGGGTTTTTTGGCCATAGCTCCTTGGATTTGTGGAAACGGCCGGTCGCAGCTTGGCTCAAGCTACATTCCAAACTTGAAAAATTTTGAAAATAGGAAAATGCGCATCCGAGTTATAATCGGGTGTAGTTTTTGCACTTTTTACTGGAGAGACGGATTTGCGTGAAAATTGCAGGACTGGTAGAGGACAGATGCCCCATGTCGCCATCCAAAAATCATTTCGATCTGGTGGCGCGCTATCAAGATACAGTTGCTCAAAGATGGCAAAAATCGAAAAAAATCGCCAAAAATCGCAAAAACAGAAATTTGCGGTTCACCCCCACCTCTTTTTCTCCAAGTCCCCTCAAAATTTGGCGTGTATACCCTTCCGAGGGACCCGCACCCACATGCCAAGCTAAGCATTTTTGAAGCTATATTGGTGTGAGTTATAGACACACAAACATTGAAGTGGGTTTTTGACATGCTTGGCTTATTTCGGGCCAGAACATCGTCGATTTGCACACCGATCGATTCGTCTCGCAGAGCCCCATTCTAAACGCTAAATGTTTCGAAAATAGGAAAAGGCGCATTCCAGTTATAATCAGGTGAAGATTTTCGACTTCTTACTGGATGGACGGATTTGCATGAAAATTGCAGAGTGGGTAGCAGACCCCCTGACAGTATCACTCTCCAAACATCGTGCTGGTCGGCCAACGCCTCGTTGAGATACAGCTCGTTGAAAATTGTGAAATTTGGCAAAATCGGAAATTTGCAGTGCACCCCCAATTTTTTCCTCCGAATCCCTTCAAAATCGGCATGTATACCCTCCATGGGGACCCGCACCCGCATGCCAAGCGAAACGTTTCTGGCGCTATCTTGGTGCAGTTTCTGGAACAGTGAACTGTCCCACATATGCCCCACTACTTTCTGTATCTGCACCAAGATAGCGCCAGAAACGTTTTGCTTGGCATGCGGGTGCGGGTCCCCATGGAGGGTATACATGCCAATTTTGAAGGGATTGGGAGGAAAAAATTGGGAGTGCACTGCGAATTTCTGATTTTGCCCAATTTCACAATTTTCAATGAGCTGTATCTCAACGAGGCATTGGCCGAGCAGCACGATGTTTGGACAGCGATACTGTCAGGGGTCTGCTACCCACCCTGCAATTTTCATGCAAATCCGTCCATCCAGCAAGAAGTCGAAAATCTTCACCCGATTATAACTGGAATGCGCCTTTTCCTATTTTCGAAACATTTAGCGTTTGGAATGGGGCTCTGCGAGACGAATCGATCGGTATGCAAATCGACGATGTTCTGGCCTGAAATAAGCCAAGCATGTCAAAAACCCGCTTCAATGTTTGTGTGTCCATAACTCGCACCAATATAGCTTCAAAAATGCTTAGCTTGGTATGTGGGTGCGGGTCCCTCGGAAGGGTATACACGCCAAATTTGAGGGGATTTGGAGAAAAAAAAGGTGGGGGTGAACCGCAAATTTCTGTTTTTGCGATTTTTGGCGATTTTTTTCGATTTTTGCCATCTTTGAGCAACTGTATCTTGATAGCGCGCCACCAGATCGAAATGACATGGGGCATCTGTCCTCTACCAGTCCTGCAATTTTTACTCAAATCTGTCTCTCCAGTAAAAAGTGCAAAAACTACACCCGATTATAACTCGGATGTGCATTTTCCTATTTTCACAATTTTTCTAGTTTGGAATGTAGCTCGAGCCAAGGAATCGATCGACCTGCTGCGACCGGCCATTTCCACAAATCCGAGGAGCTACGGCCAAAAAACCCCCAGTCCGGATCTTTTTTGGACAGACTATAGTGGCTACGCTGGTGTTGTGCTGTACACGCTACGTTGCTGTATACTGTATACTCCACCGTTACTTTGCCCTTTCAGCCTCTGATTGCATTCAGACCGTTCTGCAGCCGGCGATCGAGAACGTCGACTTCCGGCTGGCGCTGGCTATTGAGGGCAGATCGGTGTACGAGCGACAGTTGGCCGAGCTCAAGGCGCGGCCCGAGCTGATCGACGGCCTTCTCGCCCTCGTGTCCGAGGCGCTGCACGCCAACGCCCTCGGCCGTCGGGGCGCCGGAAAAGGCAGAGGAGGCGACCAAGGCACCGACGCGGCCTCTCAAAGGGAGACCCACTGCATGGAAGCGGCGCAACTGCAGAGAGCGTATAACGACGCCAACAACCTCTCGAGGAAAGGGGTGGAAGAATCAACACGATGTACGTACTGTATGCATTCTGCTGCAGTATTCTCATCCACGTCAATTGGTCTACACAGAGCCAAACGTGGGTGGGTTATAAATGGCCAGAATGAAAACGTAGTTCAGCAAAACAGGCATTTTTAATCATAATTGGCTATAAAAACATATTTCGATGCTTTGTGTCGGGGAATGTACAATGTTGTACTTCCACTTCCATCGAGTAAAAAGTTCCACCTTCTTCCCAAAGCGAGTCCAACGGCTTCATCGACCCAACGGTTCTGGAGAGCCTGTGTCCGCTGAAGGTTCTGCGTAGCCTTCTACCTACCATACATATTGCGCAGCTATGTCGCGCATTTTGGCCAATGTTGGATGTGGACAGGAGGCGAAGAAGCCGCTGTCTCGCCTAGAGGCGGCCGGCGAGTGCCTCAGCAGCGAGGTTGCGAGCCTCGCCTCGAGACTGTCGTCCGAGCTGGCATCGATTGGACTGACGCTCCTGCCGGCCGTCGGCGAGCTGGGCGCAGAGCTCGAGGTTTACGAGCTCAGCGGACGCGTCAACGACCAATTCTACATGTAAGTACGGTCTACTAGAGTGCAGAAAGCCCATCTGATGGAATCGGACTGCGTTCGAAGACATGCAATGACTGGGCAACTGTGCGACGCATGAACCTCCCAAGAACTACACATGTACATACGATTCTGTAGCTGTACGTAAATGTGTAGAGCGTGCATTGATGCATACATGCGTCCGTCTTCCGTGCGTATCCGATCCTAATATAGCCCACGAGTCATCATTCTGATGGGGGGGGGGGCGACCATATTAGCAGTTACTAAAAAAGCTTTTACAAGTGCCACATTTTCGACAAATTTTCGACAAATCGACATTTTCGAAATCGTGTGCGCTCCCCTTTTGATGCCATTCAAAGGCATCCAGGAGGTTATCGCTAATGGCAGCCATGATAAAATTTATGATAACCAACGTACAAATACTATTTCATCTTGCATACAGATCAAACTTAGGTAAGCTGTTTGCTTTAATTTTAATTCGAGTTTAAGAATCTACCCAAATTACACGCATTCCAATTTGCATTTTGTCTGATGTTCCACGTTTGGAAGTTATGCACAACTGTAGAAGATAAATACATTAATTTCATAGGTCATTCTGCAATGGTTGCGGGAAATGTCGTTGCAGGAAGAACGCCGCGGGGGTAGCGATTCAGCCGCGCGAGTTCAGCGTGGAGAGTCGCAGTCAAAAGTCGGCGTTCGACTTCTACAGTCTCGTCTGTGCGTTCGTCTCCTCGGCTATTCATTTTTACTATTTTATTTGGCGCAATCGTGGAGGCGCAGGCACAAAATGTCAGACATTGGGGAAGGGCCAAGGGTGAATATCAGTGTGTCACAACAGCGGCGTTCTTCACCCGCGAGGGTAGGTGGGCCGACCACCTGGCACGGATTTCAGGCCGAAGTCCCAGAGCCACCCTACACCGTGGGCGGTGGGAGCGTTCATCCTTCTCCACAAGGGGATTAGTAGCTCAGTGACCTCGCTGGAAGGGAGTTGAACCCCCGACCACGAGCGCGAGGAGCACGACGCCTTACCACTGAGCTACCCGCTCTCAACGCTCTCGAAACGAGTCGCCCTGTGTCGCTCCTCCGCAATCAGTCCAACATTACATACAATGCCCTTGCCTGCTTGTTCCATGCGCACAGTTCAAACAAACCATTCAATAGTGCCGTTTTGTAATCTTGCGGCTTTCGGAATCCGTTCTCGCCATAGGGCAAGACGGACGGCATACGCAGGCGAGCATGAAGACGAAAGCCGGGGAGACTCGAAAGCGTTTATGTGTCCGGCTAGCTTCGTTCTTTAATATGAGTATCGGTAACGATATACTCTGCCCCTCTACCCGGATGGAACGGATGTCGGAAGCCGGATGATTGTAAATCTGCATTACGGGAAGTTTAAAATTGTAGTGGGACAGGACCCTGTTGAAAAATTTTTCAATATGGGCAACACGGACGGGCCAGCCAATTTGTGCTTTTTTTTTACTTCAGCGGACGTGGGCGGCTCCATCGGCCTGTTCCTGGGCGCGAGTTTACTGACCATCTTCGAGCTCGTCGACTTCCTCTGCCTCAGACCTCTCTTTGGAACCGGTGCAGCCGTCCGCACGGTGCGATTTGGGTATATACCATGCTTATGCAACGGACATTCATGATGTGACGCGACAGATCGAGCGAGGAGTGCCGACGCGAAGCTCACAGCTGCCATTCGAGAAAGATCTCTACGGGAAGCGCAGATGGACGAGCAGCGCAGTCGTCATCAAAGGCGACACTCCAACGCCGCACAAGTCGTGATCGCCCTGACTGCGCTGACCCACTCAGCGTACAGCGGCTAGCAATAGTGTAGCACGTAACGCAAGCACAAATGCAAACTCAGCGACGCCACGAATGTGACGCATAAAAGAATCCTGCACTGCAGGCATCTAGTGTTGACCATTGTGCATTTTCAGTCTGCTGGTATTTTTTCTCCATTAACACTACAGTGGCACTTGTTTCAACCTTCGGTTCGGCTGCCCGAGGCACTATTAGTATTGGCTTCTATATGTAGGACACTACAATTTTTAGCATCAAAATTTTGAACAGTGGAGTAAAGTTTAGAGTCAAAATTGCCGTTTTTGCAGTGTTTTCGTCTTTGTTTTCCCGTTTCGCGGTTGAATTACCGTTAATAGTCGCTAAATGTCTCAGCTGTATGCGCGTGCGTGGTGTATGCGTGGATGCGCGCGCGCACATGCGTGGTGTGCGTGCGTGCGTGAGCATTGGGTGCCAGTTTGGGTGCGCACCCCATGTGGTGCCACCACGGTCTTCCTTCGCGCGCACACGTCATTGTGTGCTCCTTCCAGACCGCTATTACAAGTATAGGTGTAGAGGGTCTACAGAACACTTGTTGAACAATTTAACGTTTTTTCGATTAAAAATTCCGATTTAAAAAGCTTGAAGCAAACAAACCTTTTCTTAAATTGCTCAAACCTGTTTGCATCACAGATGTATGCAACACCCTCTGCATGTGATGTAGCAAGTATACGGTCACTGCCTTAGTCCAACTGCAGTAAGCAGTCCACAGTATACCTCACGCTCGGCGCTCTCAAACGGGACGTGCAGTGCAGCACGCCCATGGTAGTGAGCATCGTCGAACCTGACAGCGAAGACAGGCAACTAACTGGGAGGCGTAGGAATAAGAATTGTCCAGTAGCAGCGCTGTTTGTTTGTTCCATCATTGATTGACGCTGTTGAGGTTGGGTATGTCTTGGCGATTCATACAACTTCTTTCTTGGTAAGTGTGCGCTAACGTGACCAAGAGACCCAAGGGGGAGGGGGGGGGGGGGGCGCGTTTCGTCTCCGGCAGCGGGTCTGTATGTCGGGGCCGTCAAACTACTCAATGTTTGACGAACGAAAGCACAACGATCCGCGGAGACCAAATGTTCGACAGAGAGTGACAGATCAGAATTCCACAATCAAATGTGAGTACTGGTGCACGCCGACGCGCGCAAAAAAAATATAGAAATATACACCAAAGAAACAGAAGCAACGTTTGCACGAGCCAACTGAACGTACGCGATTCACAAGGAAAAGAAACAACAATAGTGCGATGTATGTATGTGGCGACACACAGACAGATGGGCGTACATACACTATGAGAGAATTTTGGGGTCGAAATACAGACGAGTGAGGGTGAGGGAATGAAGAATGCTAGTCAAAGTGCCTAGTCGGACCATAGCGTCTCAGACAGTCAACCATTTCGTAAAACTAACTACCCACAACCATACCTGTAACAAGGTTTTTTTCATCGAGGGGAGGGGGATAGAGCACCTTGTGGGGGTATACTTTTAACGAGTATAGGGGGAGGTCCTTAGAAGAAAACTTTTTAGATCAGTTTTGCTCAACAAGACTTCCAACACCTCAATGTAGGCACTTTTCGGTCAAAACACACTGTAAAATTCTATTCTTGCACAAAATGCTCTACCACTTCATCTCAGCTCAGCAGAAACGAAAAGGTTCTAAAAAATTCTGGGTATTTATTCCGGCCAAAATGGGCCATTCACCGGCCTCGTCCTAGAGTCCCCTCAAACAACATGGGGGTACCCCCCCCCCCCGACCGACCCCAGTTACAGGTACGCCTCTAGCCAAAGACAAGAGAAACAGCTCGTCTTTCGACAAGTACGATAAGAATTTACATCCCTAGTACGTAAGGTACGCACGATGGGGGGGGAGGGCATTGAGCGGCGAGCACAAAGGACGCCCGCTGAGGTTCAGTTCAGACGCAGCCGTAGGTGACCATGCTGTGGTAGCCGGTGCTCTGCGTGCAGAGGTCGCTGTGACTGTCGCGGGGCGAGCCGCCCTCTCTCGGCGCTGCTGCGCCCTCGTCCGCGGTCGTCGTCGTGCCATCAGCGGCGCTACTGACATCGCCGTCCTGCGAGCTCCGCTGCTCCTCGCGCGGCGGCCGTATGCCGCTCGTTGGGGGCTGGCGGGCAGCGGCGGACGAGCCGGGCCCGTCCTCCACCGAGCTGGTGTGTCAGGGGACCCGCGGGCCAAGCGGCGGCCAGCCCGCTGTCCGCCGCAGCAAGTTCGCCTTTTTCGGGGGTGGCGGCGGGTAATCGCGGCCCCACCGCCCGAAAACCCGCTGGCGGGTGGGAGCGGCGGCCAACCCGCCAGCCGCCCACTCCCTTCCTCTCAGCAGTGCGCGGAGCGGGGGCGGCGGCGGGTAATGGAAGCGCCACCGCCCGAAAACCCGCCGAACGTTTGTAGCGCCACAAGACCGTAACACAAGGACATAAATTGTCGTCTTGAATCGCACGCAGCCGGATGAACTTTCGAAAACGCTAAGACAGGGACTACCCTTTGAGGCGCGCTGTTTAGTGGGACACTGTATGGGAAGCTGTACCATTCTCTGCTACCATATTCAGACTTATACAACTCTAGCCTAATAGCTTGCCCACACACGTAATACATTTGCGACCAACACGTGCAGCCCCTGCGCTTTGTTTACGTCGGATTTCGAGCCAGCTCGAATGCCGGCCATCTTCCCAACACATTTCAACGGTGAAAGCAAGCGTCGAAGTGTAGGAAGCGGCGCCGCCTTCGGGGCGCCAACAGACGCGTTGCAATACGTAACTGTATGTAGTTGAATTGTGAAGCACTAAATGCGCCGCCGTTGTGGCTGGGCTCCCGCGGTTTGTTTAAGTCGGATTTCGGTCAGCCTGACTTCTCGCCATCCTTCCAACACATTTCAACGGTGAAAGCAAGCGTCGAAGCATAGGCCAAGCGGCGGCGCCTTTGAGGCGACAACAGACGCGTGCAGTACCTAACTGTACGTGGTTGAATTTTGACGCACTAAATGCGCCGCCGTTCTGGCTTGGCTCCCGTTGTTTGTTTGAGTCGGATTTCGGTCAGCCTGACTTCTCGCCATCCTTCCAACACATTTCAACGGTGAAAGCAAGCGTCGAAGCATAGGCCAAGCGGCGGCGCCTTTGAGGCGACAACAGACGCGTGCAGTACCTAACTGTACGTGGTTGAATTTTGACGCACTAAATGCGCCGCCGTTCTGGCTTGGCTCCCGTTGTTTGTTTGAGTCGGATTTCGGTCAGCCTGACTTCTCGCCATCCTTCCAACACATTTCAACGGTGAAAGCAAGCGTCGAAGCATAGGCCAAGCGGCGGCGCCTTTGAGGCGACAACAGACGCGTGCAGTACCTAACTGTACGTGGTTGAATTTTGACGCACTAAATGCGCCGCCGTTCTGGCTTGGCTCCCGCGGTTTGTTTGATTCGGATTTCGGCCAGCCTGACTTCTCGCCATCCTTCCAACACATTTCAACGGTGAAAGCAAGCGTCGAAGCATAGGCCAAGCGGCGGCGCCTTTGAGGCGACAACAGACGCGTGCAGTACCTAACTGTACGTGGTTGAATTTTGACGCACTAAATGCGCCGCCGTTCTGGCTTGGCTCCCGTTGTTTGTTTGAGTCGGATTTCGGTCAGCCTGACTTCTCGCCATCCTTCCAACACATTTCAACGGTGAAAGCAAGCGTCGAAGCATAGGCCAAGCGGCGGCGCCTTTGAGGCGACAACAGACGCGTGCAGTACCTAACTGTACGTGGTTGAATTTTGACGCACTAAATGCGCCGCCGTTCTGGCTTGGCTCCCGTTGTTTGTTTGAGTCGGATTTCGGCCAGCCTGACTTCTCGCCATCCTTCCAACACATTTCAACGGTGAAAGCAAGCGTCGAAGTGTAGGACGAGCGGCGCCGCCTTTGAGGCGCCAACAGACGCGTGCAATCCGTAACTGTATGTAGTCGAATTTTGACGCACTAAAATGCGAAGCCGTTCTGAGCATACCTGTAACTGGGGGGGGGGGGGGTTGGGGGGGGGGGGGGTTTTCCCTCCCCCACTTGCTGGTTTTGACCCTACCCACGCCCCCCCCCCCAACCCTCCCCCCAGGTTCGTGCGAAACCCCACCCAACCCCCCAGACTTTTTGAAAACTTTATACTACATACTATATTTCTAAATAAATGCACTTTGTATAGTGTTTTTTAGCAAGAATAGACCCAAAAGTGTCTAGTTTGCGTTATTTAAAGTGTATTTTGACTAAAAAGTACCTATTTTCAGGCTTTTACAGTGTATTTTTGACTAAAAATAGACCAAAAATTGCCCATTTTTTTCTGCCCAGACCCCCCCCCTCCTCCAGATTTTCACCACACCCACCACCCCCCCCCCCCCCCCCAGAAAGTGCCCGAACACTCCCCCCCAGGTCCAATTCCCGGTTACACCTATGGTTCTGAGTCGACATCTGCGGTTCTTTTCAGTCGGATTTCGGGCCAGCTCGACTGCCTGCCGTCCTTCCAAATCGAAGTCGACGTGACACACGCACGGATGGTCGCTCGCACGCACGGACCGTCTGTGGACAGTACAAGGTAGAGTTGGGAAGCGTGTGGGGAGTGAAGTCCGGTTCGTGCGTGCGAAGGCGTGCGTGTGTGTGTGCGTGCGTGGCTGTACGTCTGAGCGATTGCGCGTGTGAGACGACGATGACGAGCGACGTTGAGTGTTTTTTGGTACCAAAAACATGGGATGGGCAGTGCACGTAAAAAAGCGCAAGAACGGGCGCGACGACGCCACAACGGAAACGACGGACGAGGACGCGCAGGCGGCAGAGAGAAGGCAACTGAGACGACAAACAGCAGGGCCACACATAGGTGTAACTGGGTAGTGTGTAGGTACAGGTCACCCAGCTTCGGTCAATCCTGCACGAAAAGTAGGACCCCCCGCCTTGGTCCAACCTGCACTCATTGCAGGTTGAAAAATCCCAGATTCACCCCCTCCCAGCTTGGATGGCCAGTTACACCTATGGGGCCGCAACTCGATCGAGTTCATCTGTACGGTGATCGAGCAGGCGGGCGGCGGCGAGCAGGCTGTCGTCGAGCTGGGCCGGCTCGGCTGCTCGACCTCGGCCAAGACGGCGGCCAGCGCCGCGCACGAGGCCTCCACGCACTGCCCCCCCCATGCGACGACACTGCAACGTCGGCACGCGCGCACTCACAAGCAGAGCATAGGTGCTATTTTAGTTTCCACCTCCCATGGAGCATTGCGCAATCCCATCGATTTTAAACTGCTGTGGAGCTGCCCCGCCCCCCCCTTGACCAGCCCCTTCGCGATATGCGAAATCCCCTTCTGGCACCCTGCGAAATGCGAAATCCCTTGGCGCTTCAGATGAGAAATCCCGGACTAATCCAGGGTGTGCCACCTATGTTAGCGTCCTCTGTGTCTGAGCATCAAACGAACCAACGTGATGTGGACCAACAAAAATGCCGATTTATAGTTTACACGCAATTTTGGTGCACATTTGTTTCAATTCTGACCCTCCCCCCCCCCTTCAAAATTTTACACCCTGGCTGGGTAGGGTTTAGACCTCCGTCCCCAATGGCCTCCAAACCCAAATAGCACCTACGAACGAGACACGCAACTCACCACCGTGTGCAGTGCTCCTGTCGCGGCGCGGAGAGTTGAGAGCGGGTCAAAGTTGAGCAGAGGCGCAGTGTCCGTCCGTGCCGGTGACGTATATACATGTGTCGGCTATATACATGTGTCGGCCGACACATCTATATAGACAACTGATTTAGATACGTGTACGTATATACATGTGTCGGTTCTATATATATGTGTAGGTTGCCAGTTCTAAACTTCCTGCGGTCCACAAGGACAGAATAGCCACAGATTGTAATCTAACTGACTGCGTCAAAAAGGGCCACAAGAGTAATCTACACTGGTTTGCCAGCCTCTCCCCCTTCCCCTACGTTTACACGGTCGCTTCGTAGCAGTTGACTTACACAAGACAACGTACATAGGTAGCTAGCTAGCGTAGCTACACAAGCTGCACCTACTGAGCGACGCAAGATCTGTGACGCAGAAACTGTGTGTATGCTTGTGGTCAGGTGAGGTGAACGTGGAACGGAAGGCAGCCGAGCCGCAGGTTGTTAGGTTTTCTTGCTCGGCTCGAACCCATTTCAGTCATGCAGTTGCATTTGAGCGCGACGGAACAGAGACGCTCAACAGAGACAGACGACGCGCGCACCGCGCAGCTGAGCAATAGAGTGCCGAAGTATTACACTACAGGTACATCTGTAGCATTAATTGACATTAATTAGACAAGGTCTTTTTTATTGTTCATCATTAATTAATTAATTAGGCAGTAGCATTAATTAGATAAGGTCACCCCCAACTAAATGTTATACTTGAACATAGCAGTGGCAGCCACTTTGAGCCCATGATTTGCTGTTGACCGTCTGTTTATTGTATCGGTTGCTTGGCGTTATCTGACGCCGGTTTCAGCATAATTAATGACAGGAGAATTTGACGCGCACTGCAGATGTATATAGACCGACACATATAGATACGTATACGTATATACATCAGTTGTCTATATGAATGTGTCGGCCGACACATGTATATAACCGACACATGTATATACGACAGGTACCGCGGTGCCGCGGCTGGCTCGAGGTCGCCGACTGCCTCCCTCCGCCTGACCGTCGAGTCGAACTCGAGCATGTAGCGGACAACGGAGGGCAGCCTGGCGCTCTTCGCCTAGAGCGGCTCCGCACAGCGCCACAGCCTCCTACGACAAATGCAAAGCAACGCCGTACACATTCTTACGCTGACGGATGCACGCTCTCAGCAGACGTACGCACGCACGAACTCACTCACTCAACAAGCGTGCACGCACGCCCGTGTGTCCGTGTGGGGCGGAATGGGGGGGGGGGAATGGCTTCTGATTCGGAAGAGTTCATTCACCTCTCACCCTTCTGGCATTCACGTTCTGCCATTCATTTAGTCCAATTGGGACCACTAGCGGATCCAGACAGGGGGTGAGGGGGGTCTCCCCCTCCTGTCAGCTCAGATTTGGGGGGGGGGGGGAAGGCGGGGGAGAGATCAGGGGGAAAAGCAGGAAAGAAGGGCGAGCACAAGGGGAAATGGGCAGCGCAAAATTTTCGCCTGCGGCGCTGTGGTTCTCTTCCAACTCACGTTTGATTCGTAAGGGGCTAAAAAATACCGTCATGTTTGTCTATTCCACAGTAGTGTAGTGTGTGTGGTGAACAGAAATTGACCTACTCCCCCCCCTCTGTCAGAAAACCCTGGATCCGCCAGTGATTGGGACAAATTCCCTTCTTCTAAATGGTGAAATACGGACGGTACTGCACTATGTTGGGGACCCCAAACAAGGAGGATCGTTTTAGGCACTATCAAGCAAGTTTATGCAATACGCATGAATAGTTTGCGCTAGACTGATTTGCGACTTGCTATTAAAATGAAACAATGAAATGAAATTCAGGGCATCTACACCACCCCCCCCCCCCCCTTTGATCAAACCCCGTTACACAGGTGTGAACCCCTAAGAACCATAGGTGCCCACAGAAAGGGCCAGGGGCGGGGTAAATCGCCAAATTTGTTGAAGGCAGGGGGTGGGTAAATTAGGATTTTCGGGATGGTTTTATACGTTGAAATTGCTCAGAAAATGGTACTTTTTCGCCTCAAAATGGACCCAAAACGTAAAATATTTTTGCAAGATAAATTGACTTGAAGCTCCAGAAAATGAACGACAGGGGAGGGGTCGTCCTCATCCCGAAAGTCTTTCAGGATAGGGTCTTCCAGGGGAGGGGGTAACCCCCCCCCCCAATGGGCAGGTATGCTAAGAACACGCACGCACGTGACGCACGCACGACATCCAAAAAGCAAAACGAACCTCATTCACTGCCTCTTCAACAACAGTTGTAACTCTGTTCAAAATTCAAAGGAGATTGCGATCTTCCTCTGATGCCTCGCACAGAACAGTGCCTCTTGATAAACCGCAGAGAAGAACCTGAACGGGTTCCCATGCGGGGAAGAAAGGGGGAAACGAGCAGCTATGAACAAGAGCAACAGCAACGGCGACGACACGCAACTCACTGTGCGCAGTGCTCCTGTCGGTCGCGGCGCCGGGCGCAGTGTCCGTTCGTAAGGAGAAAACTGCCACAGTGCCGCCTCTCTTCTCATCACCTACACAAATGCAAAGCAATGCCGTACAAATTCTGACAGCGACTGACGGCTGACGACGCCGTTAGACGCACGCACGCACTCGCTCACCACGCCTGCACGCGCGCACGCACGCACGCACTCACTCACCTCACTCAAGAGACAGACGCTTTTCAATCAACAATTTTGGAAGAGCAAAGCGCACCCGCCTAGCTTTGGTAGAACGTTGCAGCGCTCGCCCACCACAGCCCATGTGACGCCAGAGCCGGACACGATCATCGCGCACCGTCTCCTTTACCAGCTAAAACGAACATTAAAAAATAATGTGCAACTTTTAATTGTACAACATCTTCACTTTAATCTCGCGCTCGCGAATGTCGGCGACGTCAGCTTCCATCCGACACATGATGAGCCCATTCTGATGGTTTTCTAAGGCGCCTACTCGGGGCCGCACGGTTGTCACGAATTGATATATTTTATTTCGAAATTTATTTCTATTTATTAAGGAAGAAAAACAACCGTTATGCACTAATCAAGGGCAAGCACAAAGCAAAGAAAGGCAGAAACACGTACTATAAATGTATTCATCTGACTGCTCAACGTCTAAAAGCCATTAAATGTCATGTTCCATAAACTATTTACCTATATACATTGCATTTCCTTTGCATTGCCGTAACCTTTATGGAGTACACAATATGCGTTTAATCCTCTATTGACCTTTGTTGTGTGCTCGCTTAGGCTAAAGTTGTATAGTCTGAATATGGTAGCAGAGAATGGTACAGCTTTCCCATACAGTGTCCCACTAAACAGCGCGCCTCAATGGGTAGTCCTTTGTCTTAGCGTTTTCGAAAGTTCATCCGGCTGCGTGCGATTCAAGACGACAGTTTATGGTCTTGTGTTACGGTCTTTTGGCGCTACAAACGTTCGGCGGGTTTTCGGGCGGTGGCGCTCCGATTACCCACCGCCGCCCCCTCTCCGCGCACTGCTGAGAGGAAGGGAGTGGGCGGCTGGCGGGTTGGCCGCCGCTCCCACCCGCCAGCGGGTTTTCGGGCGGCGGGGCCTCGATTACCCGCCGCCGCCCCCGAAAAAAGCAAACTTGCTGCGGCGGACGGCGGGCTGGCCGCCACTTGGCCCGCGGGTCCCCTGACACTGGTGCACACGCTCGGCGGAGGCGCCGGCAGGCCGGCCGCCGCTCCGGCCCGTCCGTGCGAGTCCAGCACATCTCCGGCGCCGCTCCCGCCCTCTGACAATCCGAGAAGGCCAACCGCATTTTCAGGACACAAATAAATGATAACTGAAAAAAACACACCGGCGAGCGAGGAGAACGCTTGGGGGCTCTCGTAGATGGACTCGAGCGGACTGCGACTGCCGCCGAGCTTGCTGCAAGAAGACGCGTGCGTACGTGATCGCTCGACGCGGCCGCGCACGCGCGCGCGCGCACGCACGCACCCCTTCCTCCTGATCTTCCTCGTGAGTAGCACTCGGCCCCTGTGACTCCTGAGCCAGTGGCGCACGAGCTGACTGCGCGACGCGAACTGACCGCCGCAGAAGTCGCAACGGGCGCCGTCGAGGGCGTGCCGCTTCAGGTGGCCCGGCACCGACGCGGCCGTCGCCAGAGGCTTGCGACACAGACGACACGCCGCTGAATTTTAGTTTTTTTTTAATGGATAATTGTATGGCCCAGACGCATTGTCAAGACGGCGCGACGCACAGCACAATGGGATGGGTCAGGATATACCCAACCCCATATTTGTGGACCCGGACCTATGTCGAATCCATACCTGCAACTCGGGGGGGGGGGGGGGTTGGGGGCCACGCAGAATTTTTCAACCACCCCCCAGGCCCCAACCCCCCCCCCCCCCAGAATTTTCCCAAGGGATTTTTACTTGGTCTAAAACGATAAAAGTGAATAAATGTTGGTGTATTTCAGTGCTTTTCAGTGTTATATGACCATAAAACAGCCAAATAACACTGTTTAGACCCTATTTATACCCATTTTTGACCAGAAAGTACCAGTATAACTCAAAAATGGCCAGCTGCCCCCCCCACTTTTTGCTCCAGACACCCCAACCCCCCTAGAATTCGGCCATTTACTTCCCCCACTCTTCCAGACCCGGTTACTTACAGGTATGGTCGAATCCTATGCCAGATGCGCCACACGGTTCGGTATGCACACGGAAGCTGAGCCAGAATGGGGACTGGGGGGGGGGGGGGTAACTTTCACCATTGTTTTTTACAAAGATAAGGGGTAATACGGGATAGAATTTTATAGGTGGCGGACCCCGAACCCCTACTAGTCATAGGTGCCACCCCATGGACACGTGTGTCCTTCCTGGCATTCCATGTTCCAAAACCTCAAACCAATGTTTACTGTAACATGATGGTACCCAATACCATGTTGCCCGTGGCGCTGCATTTTGGTATTTACCCTCCTGTGCTCCACCTAAAATCTTTTCCCAAATAGGAATTTAAACGTATTGGTAATAGCGGTACTTTTCTCGTTGCTGTCGAGTCGCGGCGGCGAGGACCTCTTGCAGGCGCGGACGTGCGCGACGACGGCGCCGTAGGAGGGGGCGGTCTTGCCGCAGAGCTTGCACACGAAGCCGCCGTACGCGCCCCGCTGGATGTGCTTGACCACCGTTGTGCCTATTGTGGAAAGGAGAGACCATTCGAGTCGCACGTGCCAACACTGCCAACGCCATAGGAGAGCGAAATTGAGAGCGGGGGAGGGGGGGGGGGCGCTCACGTACGTTGACGGACCTAATCCGGAAAGACGCGGGATGACTCCTCCCCTGGCTTTCATTTCCACAGCCTCAAGCCAATTCTCCTAGGAAAAATGGCAAACACTGTGCCTGTGGCGCTACCATTAGGCACGCTTTGCCTTATTTTTTGCTCAAAAATATACATAGAAACAGCTTCATTATAGGTAATGTTCGGAGCCTTTCTAAGCAAAAGACAAAATGTACCACTTTTGGTAAAATTTCGACGCAAAAGTCCATCCCAAAACCGAAAGTTCCGAATTACCCCTCCCCCGATATCGACAAATTGGCGATTCACTCCTCCCCTGGGCAAATTCCTTGGAAGTCCGAATCGCCATCACTGCCCAACAACCCGTGTCAGTCAGTCACCCACCGTTGGCTCCGTTCCTGCCGCCCAGATCAAATTCGACCTGACTGCTGGCGTTGCCATTGAAGTAGGAGCCCATGGTCTCGCATTCCATGGCTCCCAGCCGCTGCTGCGTGGCTGAGGGGCCATCGCAGGAGTCCCCGTCGTCGTCGGCGCCGATCGGCGTCGAACTTTTCGGCTGCGATCGATCGGTTTTGGGCAGAATGGGCGAGTAGAGGGGTTCCTGCTGAGCCATGGGAGTCAGCAGCAAGCCGGTGTGAACCGGTTTCGCTGTCGACACCTTGGGAAGCGTGGCAGCGCCCTGAGGGAAGATACCCTGCGCGCGCGGCGTCCACTGGGTTCGATGACCGCTCCATGGCGACGTCTGCAACGCTGCCGGTCCATGGCTGCCGGGCGCTGGGACTCCAGAAACCATAGTCCCAGCGTTCCAGAGGTTCACTGGTGGTTGGGGCGCTCTACCGCCGTCCCATATCGCAGAGACCAAGGCGCCTTGACCGCAACTAGGCGCGGCAGCGGACGCCGCGCTTGCGCACAGCATGGCGGCGCGGACTGGCGACTTCCGAGGGGCACTCTTCCGATTCTTGTGCCAGAACTTCTTGAAGATGCCCGTCTGCTTCGGCTTGGGGCAGCTTTGCGCCAATTTCTGGGTCAATCGATCCAATTGGCAGACATTCGCGACGGAGAGTAGTTCGGCAACATGGGCATAGGGGACGTTGGGCGTTTCGCCGCTGTAGAGATAGCGCAGAATGGCGAGTAGCGCCGTGGCGCTGCAGTTCTTGATGCGCACCGTCGTGAAGCTCTGCGCATTTTCAGCGGCCGAGTTCTCGGCGAAGATTCGCCGGAAATAGGCACTTCCGGCGCTCAGCACAGCCTTGTGGGCCAAGAATTCCGTTTGGTGCGCGAATTCGCCCGCGGACGAGTCCAGAATCAGACGGCAGTCGCAGAGGAAGCCGAGCTGTTGAAAGTCGGCCAAATTTCGAAGCAAATCCAGCGCGAAGAGCTGCGAATCGTGGCCGCAAGAGGACATCCTCCTTCGGCGAAGTAAGTAGGCCGAGCAAGAAATTGAATTTCAAAGGGAAAACGGATCTGGAAGGGGAAGGGGACGAGTCTGGAAGGGGACAAAATAATTATTTGGGTGCGTTATAATCTACGCCTTTTTATTGTCTCTCTTGTCGCCTCTCGAAAGTTATTAGTGCTTTTTGTTCTCTTTGTTGTCGCCTCCCGAAAGTTATTAGTTCTAAACTATCAAACACAAAAACTATAGAATATTAGAATTCCATGCGAATTGAGGTGGCGGAAGCGGTGGTGCGCGACGGCTTGTGTGACACGAGATTCGGACACGGATTTAGCGGACGAACAACAACCTAACAAACGAATTAATTATTATCGCTTCACTATCGCTTTTAATTAATAATCGCTTCACAGCCACTTCGCGCAACCTACATCTTAAAGCCTACAAATACACACCAAAGGCGCGAGCCAGTTTCTCGCGGTGGCTCAACAACAACTTGCCCTTAGTGTTGGAGACGACGAGCAATTTGTTGCGGAAATGCAAGTAACGTCATGACACAGCTATATCTACAGCGGATGACCATGTCTCGCATGGCCGTCGAGTAGCGCTACTCATTCTGCTGCCAATACGCGTACCGCTCCCGGTGGACCAGCACGAGGTCTTCGGGTGCCGCTGTCGACGTCGGCAACCGCAGCTGAACGGAGCAGCAAAACAGCGTTTTGCGAGGCACGCTCACTGCAAAGTTCTAGCGGGGAAGCGGTTGTTGATAACCATTGGGTGTGGGTGGGTGCTGGGGTCCAGCAGCCGATGAGGCCGAGGTCCGGCCCGACAACCTTGCAGGTCAGGTCGATGTAGCGCGGCCTCTTGTGAGCGCCTTCTTGGCGTTCACCTGGTTCATGCTGTTGCCGCCAACCACGCAGATGCGCTTGAAGAAGCTCTGCATGTTCTCGTCCGCTAAACAGCACACCACAATGTGTGTCATGCTCCAATCCAGGGATACAATACACTACCCATTTAGCCGTGGGGTGGGTGGAGGGGGATTGGCCCATCAATTACGCAATAGCACGCATAAGGAAAAAAGGAGGGCTGCGGGTCGTGTACATGATTGACAGAAAAACACTGGCAAACAACCGAGGAAGACGAGCAGACAACATTCTCCCTTCTGGTTCTTGTCGGGTTGTGCGTGCCGCACAATGTCGCCAATGGAGACCATCTCAAGCAGCTTGTTGAAGTCGACCGCCGATCTACGGCCAGCCGGGTCTGTTCGATTTGCATCATCCACCTTTCTTGTGAAAACTTCGCGAGCAAGATTCGACTCGACAATCACTGCGACAAAAAAAAACGCACCGGTGTTGCGCTCGGCGGCCGAGCGGTATAGGCGTCGGCAATGAGCCTTGGCTCGTTCGAGAGTCAGCGTCGGCTTTTCATCGCTGTCGCCCTCTAGCGCCTCGTGCATCACCTACAAAAAGACGCCGAAAATTGGTCAGCAGTGAGTAGACAGACGCGCCTGCGTGTCGAAGAACGCCTCTAGCGCGGCCATGGCGTCGCCGCTCGCGGACGTCTGGCGTGCCGAAGGGGCCAAAGAGGCAGAGGAAGAGTAATATCTTTTGTGGGGCGAAAAGGAGGAGGGCATACACGATAGCGCACCCAAATAATTACGTAAAGTTCTGTCCCCTTCCAGACTCGTCCCCTTCCCCTTCCAGATCCGTTTTCCCATTTCAAAACAAAGCTCCACTTTGCGTGTTTAGCAAACGTTCCGCGCAATTAATTACTTTCGAACTATGAATTACGAATTACGATTGAGCCCGAAATCCAAACGAGACGCATAACGCAGTAACAAATGAATGGGCTGCCAGGAAAAGCCAGGATTGAAAATCTGCTCCTATCTGGACTATTCGATGCGGAAACGCCCACAGGCAGGGCAGGAAGCCGCGTGCTGGAGATCAGCCGCTCTCTAGAGCGAACATTTCCTGTGCAATTGCGCAATAGCCGCGCAGCAAAGCGCGGTGGAGCAGAGTAGCGGGGCGGCAACATCTAGTCATCCACTGAAGTAGACAAAGTATGCAGGAAACGACCACTGTGGGGGATAACTGAGTCCGTGAGGACTGGGGCAGAGCAACTTGGAACAAACTCGAAACGTCAACGTCAGCACCATACCTACGATACCACAGCTGCGAACTTGTGAAAAATATTATTCAAGTTAATGTTGGTCGCATTGCCGAAAGCAATTGTTTTACGAAAACAGCAACTTATTTTTACAAAAAAAACACTCCCATATGGAACTGTGCACTGCATGGTAAACCGAAAAGTGCAATATTGTTGCGTTTTCTCGAGATAATTTGATCAAGAATTCCAATCCCAAGCATGTGGCAGTCAATCCTGACCTGGCTGCCATGTGTGAGGCAAGATTGAAGGCAGTGCCGACGAATAGAAGCAAACCGAACGTCAAGTACAAGTTTGACAGGAGTGTGATAATCTCGATATAGAGTAACTCCGTTAACAATGAACCGTGGTGGTGTTGTGATTGTGACGCCCTAGAAAATGCTCCACAAGCTCTGGAAGCTGTTTCTGGCTAGCAGGGGCGTATCCCGGATTGGAACCTGGTAGAGGCAAAATCTCATCTGAGGGGGGCGGCAAAGAAAATGACGTGTTTTTCAAAGCTAGGTATCCTACTCTCAGACTGTCTCACTTTTGAATTCAAAGTCGACGTAACTTGAGTGGGGGTGGGGGAGCCCCAGAGTCACACAGCTAAGTCACAGACCATAAGCATGCATTGTGTGTGTGATGAACAGCGCCCCACGCAAAATTGTGGAATTTTTGGCCATAAACGCGATTCAGGGTCTACACAAATATTGTTCGTGGCGTGGATGCATAAATACAGGGCCGCAGGCGAAAATTTGATATTTAGACCATAAATACTCTTCAACAGCCTGAAAATCAACTCTGGAGCATGTGGAAGACATCCAACAGATTGGGTAACTTCAGTGCAGACTGCAGGTAGCACCAAAAGTGCGGGCTGACCTGTATTTACCCCATGCGCAGTTTAAGCCTGATTCTCACCGGCCGGTGTCACGTAAAATTTCTCCCCCCGTAAAAAACTTCCCCCCCGGGAAAAATTTACCGGTAAATTTCTCCCCCCTTTGTAATATTTTTCCCCCCACTCCAGGCTTCGTAAACAAGGCTTCCAATGCACGCGAGGCGTTTGAAATGCACGCGTAACACCACAAACAGTACTAGTACAGGTCTCTTTTTCTTGACTTGGCGTCGCCAGTACCGCCCCAGGCGGAAGGGTACTGGCCGCTTTTCAAGTAATCGCAAAGAGCGGAATAGAGCGCAGGATCCATCGCGAAAATCGTAAGAAGGCAGAAGTGTGCGACGAATGGGCCAAAGCGTCAAATGGGCGAATCAAATCTGCCTAAGCAGGATGAATGGGCGCCTAAGCATCTATCGCAGGTAGGTATGCTTGCCTGCCACGTCGCGGTTGTCCAGTACGTGACCCTGGCCTCTGCAAGACGAGCGCATTGATTGTGCTGCGGTCCCACAACTCCAGACTACCTCCCTAACATCAATGACACGCGCTCAGTCGGTCGGCCGCGTGATGGACGCGCTCTAGCGGAGCCGTCAGGCCGGGAGTTGACGGCGCTCAGCCTGCGCCCAAAACCGTCGAGGCGCGTGTCAACGGCATGCTGCGCGCTCGTGACGAGATACAGCAACTCCTAAACTTTCGTGTCCAGACTAGCCATCGTCGTGTCGGCTGTGTCGGACGTGGCTGCCGACATCCGCGCGCCGCGCGTAACGTACTGCTTTTGTAATGTGCGGCGACACGCGACGGCTGGTGACGTACTTTGGCAGAGCGAACCCAAGTCCCCTATATAATTCGGTCCAGTTCGCCGCTCCGGTCGAGGCCAGTACTGCTCAAGATATGTTTCTGTTTTCCGTCTATGTCCCCAACAAGTGCGATTGAATTTTCTGGCTTGTCAACTGGCAGACGCCTGTGAAAAATGAACGCGCGTGACATTAGATAAAGATTCATTTGAGTAAGAACAATCCACACCAACAATTGCCGAATCGGCCGTTTGGTCCATTCGATGCTTTGGCCTATTCGTCACCTTGGCCCATTCGACGCCCAATCAGGTTTGATTTATTGTGATTATCTGTGGCGTCCATCTCAACTCTCTCTCTCTCTGATCAGGAAAGGTGATGCAGAACCCTCTGTGTCCAAAAGCCGTCCAACCGCCTTGCGTATTGACCAACTGCCGAGAAGAGACAGTAGGGGGGAAGAATGTCACGGAGGGGGGAAAAATATAACGTGCAAAATCTTCCCGGGGGGGAAGAATATACCGTTATATTTTTCCCGGGGGGAAGAATTTACCGGTAAATTTTTCCCGGGGGGGAAGAATATTAGGGAGGAAAAATTTTACGCTGCACCGGCCTATTGTAGATAGGTGGAAACCCTCTCTACACCCGCCTCCTGTACTTCCCCGTAGGGTGCTCAGCGTCCCAGCAGGTTCGTAAACAAAGCTTGCGAGTAGCATGTTCGACAAGATGTCAACACGCGCCGCAAGCAGAATTTTCACATTTTTGGGAGGCAAATCGTAAGGAGATCGACAAAAAAGATCTGGTGAAACTAAAGTAGGGATACACCGGTATGACGAGCAAGTCAATAGTGCGGTTGCGTCCCGTCTCCTTCGCCCCCTTTTGCTGTCGTTTGAAGCGACGCTCCATTGGGCTGGCCGTCTGTGAGAAGGCGAATCCAGCGGACACGCATCGCGAGTTTGCGCAACGCGTTGTGTAAACGGACTTTGCGCGAATGCACGTGTGTCCGTCCAGTGTTTCGTTATTCGTACTTTATCTGTCCCCAAAACCCGGCGAGAATATACTAGGCAACCTGTGAAAGAACACGCCGACTCGTCGGCTGACCGACCGACCGCGCTTCCTACGATACGATTTAGTTGCGCTGTGGGTGGAGAAGCGAGAGCGAGAGCGCGCGCGAGGGAGAGAGAAGCGGAGAAGGAGCAAAAGATAAAGGCGGAGAACGACTACGCACGCGGCCGACGGTCTTGCAGGGGCACACGAAAGCAGCGCGCAAACACGCAGCGGGCACGAGAGTGAGCGAGCCATCGATTCGTCAAGGCAGTCGTGTCGAACGTTTAGACGGCGGAGGAGGAGCGAGCGCGTGTTGGTGCTCAGTAGACGCGGGGCTGTCCGTAGCTGTCGGCCTTCATCGCCAGGTAGGTCTTGATCTCGACGAGCAGGAAGAAGATGATGAGGATGATTGTGATCGCGTACGCGCCCACCGACCACCAGGAGAGCGTGCTCCAGGCCCAGAGCGTTATGACGAGCTGGACGATCGAGATGATGCCGACGATCACCTGAGTGCGTTTGTGAACCCTCGAGCGAACGTGCAGCTGACGAGGGGCGCAAGCGCCGGCCGCGTACGGTGACGATGAGGTGGGGCAGCATGAGCTTGTGGTTCTGCTTCTTGAGCGCCGCGATCAGCATGAACGTGAACAGCAGCCAGACGACGGCGATGACGAGCGTGATGATCGTCTCCCAGCTAAACACAGGCCGTCGTCTCCCCGCCTCCACTCTGCGCCTCACCCAAAGTCGCGTACTTGTTTGCAGCGGTGCCATTGTACCAGGTGAAGGCGGCGTAGACGATGAGCGCGACGCCCAGAATCAAGTTGAGGATGGCGACGAGCCAGCACCAGGTGATGAGCGGCAAGCCGACGAACTTCTCTTCGACCTGTGGCATGGTGTCTTCGGTCTTGGCTACGGCGGAGCGAGCGGGTTCTCCTTTCTTCCTCTGGCTCTACTCTGCGAGTAAACACACACACGACGCGGCCCTGAGCGCAGTCAAGCGTTAGACGACGGTTGTACGACGAGACGCCGACGACGAGTGCCTGGAATTCGGCAAGGCGTTGTGATGGCAGCGCGCGGCGCGACGCTGCAGCGCTCCAGGCCGAAGCGAGGCGCGCGCGTCGCGGGACTAACGACGTACATATGCATTCACATGGACGCACACGGGCACGGACACACGGACAGGATCGCGCAGACACCAGCATTAAACTATTTTCTGGCGCCTCTTAGGCAAGTCGACGCAGAAAAACGACGGCGCCGGCGGTACGATCGCTGTCACGCTGACTAGCGAGCGGGTTGACGGCGATGGAGACGATATTCGAGTTTATAAAGCGCGCGGCAACCACAGAGTTGCAGACAACCTCTGCAGCAGCAACGAGGCGACGACTTGCCGACGTCGCGTCAGATGGCGTCAGGGGAAGAGGGGACGGCAAAGCAGTGTGGAAGCGACTCGACTGAGCCTGACCCAGCGCGGCCGACGCGGTTAGTCAGCGCCGCGCGCGAGATAACAGCGCAGATCCACGACGCAAACACCGCGTGAAGCTGCACGTCGCGCGCCGCTGCTGTTGCTGACTTGCTGCTGCTAGTGGCGCCAGAGGTGGCCGGCCTCGCTGGTGCGCATGTGTCAAGCGGCGCCAGCGCACATCGCCCGATAAGCGCGAGAGTCGGCGGCTTCGTAGCCCCGTCGTCGGCCTCGTCGACAGCGCGAGGACGACACGTGCTCGCGAGTCAGCCATCGCTCGCACGTGCCCCTCTGCTTTTCCCTGCCCCGTGAAGTTGCACTCCTCGCTCTGGCTCTCTCTCTCTCTCTCTCTCTCTCTCTCTCTCTCTCTCTCTCTCTCTCTCTCTCTCTCTCTCTCTCTCTCTCTCTCTCTCTCTCTCTGACTGTTTGTTCGTCATCCATCGTTGGCAACAGCTTGGCCTGACGCGGAGCTGTACCGTCTGTGACCACGGTGTGTGGCGGTCTTCGCCGCCGATGAGTCTCCTCTAACGTCACTGCCTGCTTCCGTAGAGCAGCACGCATGAACAGTGATGACTGCTTCTCTGAAGCGCGCGCGCGCGCGCGTGCGTGTGTGTGTGTGTGTGTGTGTGTGTGTGTGTGTGTGTGTGTGTGTGTGTGTGTGTGTGTGTGTGTGTGTGTGTGTGTGTGTGTGTGTGTGTGTGTGTGTGTGTGTGTGTGTGTGTGTGTGTGTGTGTGTGTGTGTGTGTGTGTGTGTGTGTGTGTGCAGTACTGCACATCGCCTATTTCTTCGGTGACACAATGAAGTGAATTTAAATAAGTTGCGTGTACGAGACACGGAACCCACAAAACTGATTAAAGATTGACAAAAATCGACGATCTTTTGATGAGTCAGCAAAACATGCGGATGCGGTGTTACAGAACAATTTTACAATTCATGCTGCGTTCTTCCTTTCCAGGGTTTCCAATGTATTCGCTTTCCACGAACGAACGTATGAGACCAGGGTCGTGGAGAGGAGGTGAGGGCACCATACCTGTACCTGGTCTGCAAAATGGGGGGGGGGGGGTAAATGGCAGAATTCTGGGGAAGGGTGTCTGGAGCAAACAGTGGGGGGGGGGGGGGTAGCTGGCGTAGCTGGCCATTTTTTAGTTATGCTGGTACTTTTTGGTCAAAAAGGATATAGATAGGTAAATAGGGTCTAAGCAGTGTTATTTAGCTATTTTATGGTCATGCAACACTGAAAAGCGCTGAAATACATCAACATTTACTCACATTTCCCGTTTTAGACAGGATGAAAATCCCTTGGGAAAAGTCTGGGGGGGGGTGTTGGAAAATAGTAGGGGGGAGGGTAACTCTCCCCCAGTTACAGGTACGGTGAGCACTGAACCGCGCAAGGCGCCACCACTGGGGCCTGTGCGGTGACAGCGTGCGACTACGACGACTGCCGCCGGGGCCGGCACATGGAGGTGTCGTCGAAGCGCACTAAGTAACGATCACCACCGCCCCGGATCAAAGCGCGCACAAAGTGCACCTCGATGAGCACGCAGACGACCAGCAGACCGACGATCGACACGTACAGTGCCACCATCGCCAGTTCCAGCGACTCCGACGCCAACACGAGCATGCCCATGTGCACGAGTAAGTACACGGCGAAGCCGGCCTAGTCGTAACACAGACTTAGTCGTAACATAATTCAAACGTTGCACATAAATATTTTAATGTGGTGTCTTTTTCTAACGACGTTAGGCCAAATTTACATGAATATATTTGTTGATCCCAACGTGATCTAAGCATTTACGACTAACACACACACACACACACACACACACACACACACACACACACACACACACACACACACACACACACACACACACACACACACACACGAACCAAACACAATAACACAAATAGTGGGTAACCTTCTTTACAGTTTTGATCAGTCGGACGTGTAGAGCTCTTCGTACAGGCATAGTCCAAGATACATGTTTTTGCTTGCACGAAACATCAACACACCGGTCTGATCCACACGGAAAGCGGATACAGTAGTTTGAGACGGGAAGTTATTCACCGTGAGGAAGATGTGGGGGATGAGGAGCGCGACTTTCTCCCACTTGACGCCGAGCATGAGGAGGACGCAGAGAAAGAGCCAGCAGATGGCCAGCACACCCGTGAAGATGTCGGCGACTCTAAACGAAGGTGCCGTGTCGACGCTTCGCGTCCCAGCTGACGACGGGTCTCGCCCACATGTTGCCGATGCCATCGAAGACGAGATAGGTGGTGTGCGCGACGATGACGAGGGCGACGATCACGTTCGCCAGCCCCACCGCCCAGCCGAGCGTCAGCAGCGGCACAGCGCACAGCGTCTCTTCGCGTAGAGTCATCTTCCCTCTGACGAACAATCGGCGCGCTATGCAGCTTTCGTGCCAACACACCAGCACTCCACAAATCAGACCTTCACTCACTGGCTCGACTAACGACTTACATTTCAGCCTGTTCTGCCGCCTTACATCGAGTCGATGTGTCGTCGTCTCTCAACGTCGACAGGACGACCGCAATGCCCAGTGCTGGTACTAGAGAGGCGCAAATTACACAGCACTACACTCTGTCAGTCCGCCGTGCGTGCCCGTCACCGTTCCAACCGACAGCATTCGTTTGGAACCCAACCCAGAGACACGTGTCACTTCGTTCACACTCTGGTCCACCGTACGCACCACGCCGCAACCGGTTTTTGTCGGCACTTCGTCAGTCTTCTGTTGGTAATAGAGCCGGCGAGCGACAGCATATGCGACCTTGCTCTTCGTGTGTGTACTCGCAAATTCGTCGCGGCGACGGCGTCTTCTCTGTTGAACATAGCGCGTCGAAACGCAACCTTTCCCTTCGGCCATCTCGCCTCGCCACCATCAATCTCAATTTATGCGCGTCAGTCGCTCTGTGCTTTAGTATTTACACGCGACTTTTACACCAACAGAACGACGTATGGTTTGGGGGGGGGGGGGGAGGGCGAACAACTAAGTTTTAGGATCGAGTCGACCGATTCTCGAAGGGTCGGTTCGCGTGCCTACTCACTACGGTATGGGGAACACGACGCCGCAGCACAGTAGTCCCCAACAACCAACAAGAACAACTCGACAGCGCCGAACATCTATGCGCTGAGCTACTGCTGCTGTGCCATCTTTTGATCGGCGTCGACTCCGAGGAAGGTCGCGGCCAAACGCGAGCGGCGCGGGCGGACGCGCCGGCTGGTGACCGACAGCTCGCTGGCGGCCGTCGTCGAGCTCAGTCGCTCCACCAGGGGACGGCTCCTTTCGACCGCTGTCGACGACGACACCGTCTCGTCGAGCGGCACCCTCTCAGTTGTCGCCGGTGGCGTCTGCTCGGCTGACTTGCTCTTCTTAGCCGCCGACTCCGGCGCCGCGGCCTGCTCCTTCAAGGCAGCAGCGGCAGCAGCCTGCTGTTGCTGCTTGTCGGCGTCCAATGCGGACGTCACCGGCTTGTCGGCGGCGCCGGCGCTCTTCCTCGGCTGCTTGTCGGCTGGCGGGGCCCACTTGGACGCCTCAGCCGAGGCCGCAGTCGCCGCTTGTTTCTTCGCAACCTGTTGTCGACGCGGATACACGCGGCCGCTGGGCAAGTGAGCGAAAAGACCGACTTGCATGGGCACAAAGATGTGTGGCAGCGGCACCTCCGAAACGGTCGGCGGATTTCCGGGTTTCTGTTTCGCTGCATCACGCGCGATAGGGTCATCCGCGGTCGGCCAGGGCGGCCAGTGCAACCCTTCCCCCCACTCTTCTTTCGCTGGACGACACGCGATAGGGTCACCCGCGGTCGGCCACTCTGGGGGCGGCCAATCTTGGCGAAGACGGTGACCGAACTGCGACGAACCGAAAGGCCTCACAGGCGCAAATCGGTTGGCTGCCCCTCTGAACAAGTGGGGGGGGGGCGCTCTTCATTGCGGTGCGCAGCGCAGCTTTTGTGCGTGACATACGCGTTGGCTGGCCAGAATTGGCGAGGCGGCATGGGCCTGGGCGGGGGGAACCTGGAGCGTGGCGCCGGCGGCTGCCGCTGTAGGACGTTTCGCTGCCAGAAGCGGTCCGCCTCATTGCCCGTGGGAGCGACGGGGAAGGACATGGGCACGAAGCCGGGCTTTGTGGAAGGCCGCGGCGGCGCGGGCGCGGCGGCCCTCTGCTCGCCGATTTTCAGCAGCGACTTGAGACTCTGCGTGCACTCGGCGACGTTGTCCAGACGCGGCCCGTTCGTCGCCGTCGGCGCGGCGACCGCAGCCGCTGGCGCATTCGGTCGCTGTTGCTTGGAGACTGGCATGGGCTGTCGACGGCTGGCGCCCTGCACCGGCTGCACGCTGGCTGCCTGCTGACTGCGAGAGCCGGCCAGCGTCCTCGTCGAGCCGTACGTGAGGTTGACGAGCGCGCTGACGGGCAGGCGGTAGGCCGTCTTGCGCTCGCAGCCCCTGCAGTACGCCCACGTCACCCCACTACCGCCGTCGCCGTGTGTCAGTCAGCGTCGTCACCGAAGGCAGTGGGCTCCTGAGAACTCGGTGTCGAACAGCACCTCGACCATCTCGGAGCCGTCGGCCTCGGCGGCGACGGCGGAGCCGGGCGCAGCGGGCGCGTCCGTCTCGCCAGAGTCGCCAGCAGAAGTCGACGCCTTTCGAATGCCGACGACGGTGCCGCGAATGCCGACTGGCACGGCGACCGCCTCGTTCACGTTCACGACGCGGTCCAGCAAGTGGAAGTCGGCATCGGGATCGGGACGCAGTCTGCCCGCGTTCAGGCAGGGCTGAACAAACCGCCCTCGTCTAGTGGCCACCGTCCTCGACTTGGCGAACGGTGAATACCCGGTAAAGGCACTCGGGTTTGACGCCGATACGCTTAGTCTCCGACTTGTTGGCATTGTTTCGATTCGCGACCTGCGTCAGATTCTCCACTTCGCCCAACATGCCAGGCGATAACCGTCGAAACGACGTCGATTCCTTGGCGATCTATAGAGAACTGCAAATCACGTCCAGCACGCTTCGTCCGACACGGCACGCCTCGAACCGAGGCTGTGGGAATGGACTTGAGAAAGTCGCGGAGGTGGTCCAAGGAGGCGGCTCTCTCGGCCTCCTTGTGCCAGAAGTCGTCCCAGTAGTAGACGTCGTCCTTGCCGCTCACGCGCGACATGTGCTTGAAGACTTCCGGGAAGCTGCGGCGCGCCCGGTCGAGCGCTGCCCAATACGAACCCTGCTCAGCTCTACTCACCGCTCCATGTAGCTCCTGAGCAGCAGCTCGGTCTTGTCCGAGTAGAGCCACTGGGGAGGGCCGTCGGCTGGGCCGTCCTCGGCCCTCGCGCAGTAGTCGGGCACGGCGCTCGCGCTCTTCGTCGACTTGAGGTTCAGGCCGACGTTGTGCTTCATCGCCTTCACGTCCGACGCCGCCTCCGAGCGGCCGCAGTCCATCACGAACACCGTGCCCGTGATACGGCTCAGCAGGTGTGACGACACTGCAACAAGACCGACCCACATGCCCTTGGAGATGTGACTGGAAGAGGGGGAGGGAGGGGAGGGGTACGGACGTCCAAGCCTTTTGGCGAGCATGAAGCCAGGCATCCAGGTGGAGAAGGGCAGGGTGCCGAGCACTCGAAGCTGCTGCCTGAGGTCGTCGAGGGCCGGCTCCTCGAGCAGCGGGCAGACGATCATGACGTGCTTGTTCGTCTCCGTCCGAAAGAAGCCGTCCGCGTCCACGCGGCCGTGCAGACCATAGAATCTGCAGAGAGAGGACGACTGACTGTCGCTGCCGACGAGGCGGCGAGAAGGCGACGCACTTGGGCGCCTTGGGCGTCAGCAGGAAGACCTGACAGCCCTTGGGGAACCAGCTGACGAAGGGCTCCGCCTCGCGCTGCGTCGCGGCCGCCGGCTGAGCCAGCTTCGCCTTGTCGTCCTGCCAACGCCAGGAGTGGGGCTATGAAGACGGCGAAAGGATCACAAGCGCACGCACCCTCGCGACGAGATCCAGCGGCGTGTAGAAGCGCCTGTCGGAGTAGACGGCCTCGCGAAACACGTGACCGTTCTGGTCGCAGCGCATACGCTCCCCCACCCGCTTGACGCAGCACAGCAGACTGGACACCGGCTTGCGCAACACCAGGCCGCGACGGTTCAAATAGCTGCAAAAGATCGCAAACGGCACTTTAATTTCGATTTCGATGGTGTCGAACGAACAAGAATCGCGCGTTCTCCGCCGACCGCACGAATTTCTGCTGCTCCTCTCCATTCAGCTTGGTCGGCGGCCGCGGCGGACCGTTACCGTCTTCGCCGAACAAAACACTGAATAGGGAACTTCTCGATTACTGATTTCTCTAATGGGAAAGCACCATTGGGTCTTTGTACTGATGGAGATGGGCTTGGCCAGATTGCAGAAGGGCCAATCAACGAAGATCTCACCGCTGGCGTTCTTCGACGACTCGACGTAAGCGGCCAGGTCCTACAAGACACTGCCTATTTCGCAACGCCTCAATGAAATGGACCTTTGGGGGCGACCTTGGCGTGCTCCAGCCTGAGATAGTCGTCGTCGAACTGAAAGCTGAGCATCATGCTCTGCTGCTTCGCCGTCGCCTGGAAGACCTTGACGTTGCCCTGCTCGAACGTCGTCTGCCACAGAGAGCGCGGTGCACGTCTACCATTACCACCCCCCCCCCGCCCGACCAAAAAAATACCGTAAATCGCTTGTGCTTCATTGTGGGAAAGCCGGGGAAGAACTCCAGTTGAACTCCGTCCAATAGGCCCCAGCGGATGTCGGAGTGCCAAATCACGAACGTCTCCTTGTCGATGGGCTGGACGCTGCAGACGCACGCTCGTGGCAATCAATCGAGGCACAAGCGACGAAAGAGGATTGCTGACTGGGCCATCGAGTCTTGAATGTCGGGAAAGACGCCTGGGAGACTGCTCTTGACGAAGTGGCGCTTCTGGTAGGTGCCGCCGACATCAGTGCGCGTCGTGTAGAGCAGGTGGGGGCCGTGCACGTTGCGCGACCTCTCCTCCTGCGAGAGACGCTCGTCCACGTGCTTGATCGCCTCCAGCAGTTTCGCCTGCGTCGCCAGTACAGCCGTGCAAAGTTGTTGAAAGCCGACTCGACCACGCCCGCCCAGACCTCATCGATGAACTGAATCAGCACCACCGCCTCCCAGTCGTTCTTCTTGCCGTTGAGGTCCGTCTCGAAGTCCGTGGGGTAGAAGGAGGCGATGGGCGACGTCGGCTCCGCCATCAGCTCCTAGACGCGCTTGCCCCTTTGGTCGACGAGACACAAAAGAAAACTCCAGAAAGGACAACCCAATAAGGTCTGGGCAGGCACTGCTTTCCGCTGCTGGCGGGCAGGACGGCGAGCAGCTGCTGAAAGGGCAGAAAGGGCTCGCTCAGCTCGAACGTCAGTATCTCGTCGCTGAAGCCTTTGATGTCGGACAGGTAGGGCGCGTAGTGGTGCGCGTAGAACCTAGACCAAAGCTAGTGCAAACGAACAGCAGCAGTTAATTAATTAATGGTCACCAGCTCCAGCTGACGCAGCCGTGGTAGTAGTAGTGGAGGTTCCACTGGATGGCGCGCACGTAGCCCAGCGCCTGTTGGTAGAGTTCCTCTCTAAAAGAAGCGTCCACGCTCCCGACATACAGCAGGGGGAGTCAAACGCGACTTGGTGATGTTCGAGAACTTGAGCTTCTGGCGGTAGTAGCGTCGACGCGACTCGCGGAACGCCCTCTGGAGCGTCTCGTTCCACTCCCCACCCCCCTCCTCGTCGTCCGAATACAGGAAACGAAAGGGGGCTGCAGCTAGAGCTAGCCGACGTCGACAGCGGGAATGGAGGGACGACGAGCCTCCTCGACTTTCGCGTCGGACGCGCTCTTGGCGACGACCACGCCGTTCTGGGCCGCGTCCCGGGACGTCTGCGCCGCCAACGCGGCGCGGATGTCGCCGTCCATTATGTGGTCCTTGGCCGTCTTCAGCTCCTGAAGCCGTCCAATGTCCCTATTGTGACGACGCGCACTCAGGCGAACAGCCCCATACGGTGGGCGTCTCTTCGCGCTGCCTCTCGGCGATCAGGCCGCGCCTCAGCGCCTCGCTCGCCGTCAGGATGGGACTCGACTGCTCAGCCGCCGCGACGCTGCCCTGAGAGTCCGCCGCTTTTGATTTGGCTAGGAGAGGAAGAATTTTGAAAAAAAACCTCGTCATCCGACTCCGCTCCGGACGTCGACGGCGACGACGAAGCGGTGTCAAAGGCGCCTCGGGACGGCTCCGCCCTGGATCGGACAGAAAATGTTGGGAACAACTGAGGTGCGACTGACTCGTTGCTCTTGAGGTATTCGTCCTCTTCATCCTCCTCCTCTTCGTCTTCGGACAGCGAAAACCGTTGCAGTTCCTTGGGGACCGCCGGTGGTGGTTCGTCCCGTTTGGCCGCCATCCAGTCGTCGTCGTCGAAACGCTCGGCAAACAGCTTCCGGTCATACTGTAGCGGGTCGCACTGCACTCTCGAATCAATGGGGCGCGCAGCCAAAGAACGTACCTTGGTCAACACCTTGAGGTACTTCTCGAAGCGGGGTAGATTTAGCGTTCCACGCTCGTTAATGTAGCCTAGAAGGCGTGGGCGGCGTGGGACAACCAACCGGGGGAGGGAGGGGGGGGGGAGGGGAGGGCACCTCCGAGCTGCGGCAGCGCCTCCCTGTAGGCGCTGTACATGACGGGGAGCGCGCCCTCGTGTATGTGCATGTGGGGCAGGTGGGGAATGAAGTCGTTGCCCACGAGGAAGCCCATCAGCACCCAGTCGTCCAGCACCGCCTCCAGGTCGTACGCGAACGGCAGCGCGTCCTAATTGCGTTCATTCATTAGCGAATGGCACGGCGCGCACGCGCCCACGCAGGCGCCACCTTGACAGAGCGGAACTCGAGGTCGAGATATTCGCGTAATAGAGAAATGTGCAGCAGGTGGAAGGTGAGCTTGTCGGGGTTGGTCGTGCTGAAAGGCGGCGCGTCGAACGCAACGATAACGTTTGGTCGGGACTACCGGTTCTTCAGAGCTCCCGGCCGCAGAAACTTCACCTCCTCTCTGAGCAGCGAGAAGTGAGGGTCGTGCGTCGCAGCGCCCAACATCAGCTGCGAAAGGACGCGTGCGTGAGAGCCAGGGAATAATTAATTGGTGTCGACAGGCACCGACGAACCAGGTCGGCGTCCAAGCCGTAGAGGCAGTGGCGCGTGTTGGGGTCGTAATCTGGCTGAGAGCGCTCGTAGCGAATGAAGTCCATGATCTTGTGCTCGCCCTCTCCCGGACACTACAGAGTCTCGGCAGTCAGCCATGCCCTTGCGGCACGCACGCACGCACGCGCGCACATCGTGTCCTGACAAGTAGACGCGCACGCCGCGCCAGCCCTCGTCCTCGGTGATCTTCTTGTGCACGAAGTACTTGAGCTGCTCGTGCAGACGCACCATAAACACCGTGCCTGGAAAGGAAGCGACCGTTCGAGACTATACAATTGTACCGAAGCGACACAAAGTTTACCAGGAGTAATGCAGTTGGAATCGAATCGCGTCTCTGGCGGCAGCTGCTGACCTTTGGCGCGAGCCTGACGCTCTTGCTCTTCCGCGTTGCGAACGGACCTGAAGGCAAGCCGTTGTAGCTAGAATTCTGCAAAGAAAGATAGCGCGAAAGATCGACATGAATCTGCGCGCGCGCTGTTGGTTCATCTTCGCTCGAGGCGCCACGCCGTCAACGGCCATAAAGAACACCCGTCTCGGTCGAATCTTGCGGAACAGCACCTAAATTGCTTTCTTTTCTATCTAAAAAACTTTTGAGGAAACTCACATCCAGGTAGTGAAAAATGTCTGAGAAAATCTGGTCCTCGCTAATACGAAAGGTGGGATCGTCGTCGTTTGGATGAGAGCACGAATGAATGATGCCGTTCATGTCCAAGTAGAGATTGTCGAACTCGGGAATCTGAAAGCCAAGCCCGCCATGTTTTTTTATTTAAAAAAAACGATATTAGGACCTGATGCTCTTGAATGACTTCGCTGAGGCAGGGATACCGCTCGCTGATCCATCGGTAGAACTTTGGGACGCCCATACCTATCTTAATGTAGACAGCACAAAAAAAACTTGCACAAAACGCACACGTAGACAACAACTGTTGTTGTCTCCGAGTTTCAGCGGCTATTAGTAAAAGCGAATTACAAGAATTACGAATTTTCAAATTTTGAATTTCGACT
>JASAMY010000188.1:0-45111 GCA_030248085.1 Paralinhomoeus sp. GSCO2_6
GGGGGACAGTGAAAAGTTGCACACCGGAATGATACTCTGTTGGATCTCCCTTCCTGTTCACCTTTCGTTGTTTTCCTTCGCCGTTTTCGCGCACTATTTCGAAAATGGTGCCCGTTTCCGAAACTTTTGTGAACGATGTTGAGACGGCGAAGTCACTCTTGCTTGGCAAGAGGGGTACGGGCGCCGACGAAGTCGAATTTGTGTCCACTGTCCCTCACCGACTGCCGTCCGGACAAAAGAAAGCGTCTTTCTTCATCGACTGTCGCCCCCTGAAGGATGACAAAGATGTTTTCGTGGATTCTTACGGGAAGTGGGGCCAGCATTGCTCCACCAATGTACGAGCCTTTGACAAAGGTTACGTACACATTTGTTTTATTTTATAACGAGAAGAACGAGATTTCAAAAATAACATTGGTTCTTTAGACATGCGGTCAATGGGGAGGAAACGCAAGGCGCACAATGAGGAGTGGGTCTACTGTGTTAGAGGGTATAAGTACGTCCACCCTTCAGTTGGCGAAGGGCAGTTTGCCAAATGGATTTACAGTCTTCAAAAGCGTACGGGCGGCACAGTCGAGCGCTTGCGTGCGCTCATTTCGTACAGGTATTTCGTTGTTTCTTTTGAGAAGCCACGCACGCACGCACGCACGACACACAAAGTGTATGCGCGCGTGTCACCGTTGTGCATGCACTCTATGGGCTTGTTCTTGTATGAGCTTTCTTTGCTGACAGTCCAAGTCCCCTCCAAGTCCCGACCTTCGTAACACGCAGTCGCTGCCACTGCAGAACGCGTTGCCGTGGTCGACGGTGGAGCCGGAAGACCTGGTGATCGCGCACCGCGAGCGCTTCTTCATCCCACCAGAGAAGCGCTTCTCGGGCTCGAGCAACAGTCGCGACATGCTCCTCCACTGCCGCTACAGCTGCGTCCTGGCCCGCTATCCCTACTACAGTAACCGAATGTTGGACGCCTCGGCTGTGCAAGAAAACCTCCGCTTGTCTCACCGAGAAAAAGTGCGGCTCAATTTCGGCATGTTTCTGTAATCTAGTTGGTTGGGGTGTCACCCATGTTGAACAGTAGCCAATTATGGATCCGCTGTCGTGTATCGCCATTTGTCGGCTTCGCTTTGTCATTCGTGTTGAGTGCAGTCGTTTGTCATAATAAATCACACTCTGACACTCAACTGCTCAGCAAACATACACTAAAACGTCGTCAACGGCATTTGTTCATCTTCCTGCTCTGTCGCATTGTGGTAGAAGGCGAAAAGCGGAAGAATATCTAAAGCAAAGAATTTCTATCAAATAGTGCGCAAAAAACGGCGGAAAAAAACAACGAACGGTGAACGGGAAGGGAGATCTAACAGAGTATCATTCCGGTGTGCAACTTTTCACTATCCCCCCCAAAGAAGGTTTAAAGGGATGTGCATACTGGATGTGCATACTGGTGCATACTGAACTGAGTATTCCCACAACGTATAGCAGTTAGCGGGAAACACTCGACGGAAGGAAGAAGGAAGCGAGTCTGGAAGGAAGACGTAACTTTGTATAATTATTTGGGTGTGTTGCAACGTACGTTTCTTTTCTCGTCGCCTTTTAAAAGATATACTTCACCATCATGACAGTATGCACCATGATTAGTGCATGCATTCTAGTAGATCGTTTGCTTCATTGCAGTGCATAACTCGTGCCGACACGACATTCAGCATAGACTCATTTTAGCACCGGACAAATTCGACGACAGTCAAGACAATGACAACGACCGACAAGACGACGACGACGACGACATCATAACGTTTCACAGCCTACTCTCGCAACCGCGATTTTAAACTCTACTACAAATACACACCAAGGGCGCGAGCCAGTTTCTCGCGGTGGCTCAACGACAACTTGCCCTTAGTGTTGGAGTCGTCGAGCAATTTGTTGTGGAAGTACGGGTAGCGAGACACGACGCAGCTATATCTACAGTGGATGACCATGTCTCGCATGGCCTTCGAGTAGCGCTGCTCGTTCTGCTGCCAATACGCGTACCGCTCCCGGTGGACCAGCACGAGGTCTTCGGGGGCCGCTGTCGACGTCGGCAACCGCAGCTCAACGGAGCAGCAAACAGTGTTTCGCGGGGCACGCTCACTGCAAAGTTCTAGCGGAGAAACCTTGCACGACACGCACTCCTTTATTTTAAATTTATATTTATAGTTATATTTTCATAGTCACTTTAAAATTCATATATACTGGTCTGACTTTCCAAATATATCGCATCACAACACAATGCATCCGACATAACTGTACAGTGTCCATAACACTGCACAAATATTAATTGGGTATTAATTTTTAATTTTTTTGTTTTCCACAATGCCAATTTATTTACCAGCTGTGAAGTATCGGCACGCTCGGCAACCTCTGCCCCACTTTCCGTACGAGTCCACAAAAAGATCCTTGGTGGTCCTGATCGCTGTGCAGTCGATGACAAAGCTGGCTTGCTGCATGCCCTCAGGCATCAGGTGGGGCACGCTCTTCAGCGCCGCATCGACCACGTCCTGGCGCGTTTTGCGGACCAACAGATTAGCCGCTTCATCGGTCGACTCCACGAACTCGTCAAGCGCGCCAAAATTTAGCTCCGCCATATTTCAAGTTGGCGCTTCTTAGAAATACTAATCTCTTTTGAAAGGCGACAAGGGAAAAGCATATGTTATAACGCACCGAATAATTATGCAAAGTTACGTCTTCCTTCCAGACTCGCTTCCTTCTTCCTTCCGTCGAGTGTTTCCCCAGTTAGCGCGGATTGAACAATATCTCTCGTTAGGGCACCGCGCACCACATCTGTGATTTAATGGTTCATTTGCTAGATCTGAAAAATTTATTTAAAGACGAAATCTAGATATTTAAATATTTGAAGATGGCGGATTTCGACCCCTGCGAGTGCGTCTTCAACCATGAGTCGGCGATGCGCCGTCTGCTGTCGTTGGTTTGTGGTCCTTTTGGCTCGTTTTAAAATTGAGTTTTCAAACTTAGACTGGTTTTTGTTTTTGTTTAGCTCAGAAACTCGCAAGGCTACTGCACAGACAACGAGTGCGTCCAGGACGGTGTGTGCTGCCTTCTATTGTCTTAGGTCCATCCGTGTCGATTGTTCAGGCTTAGGTTTAGGTCGAAGCAGAAATCGGCCCCCTCGAAACTCACTTTAACTGGGTAGCGTAGTGTGTAGGTACAGGCCACCCCACAGCTTCGGTCAATCCTGCACGTAAAGTAGGGCCCCAGCTTTGGTTCCACCTGCACTGACTGCAGGATACTTACCATGCTAAATGCGCTCTCCATGCACCTGGAGTTGCTTTGCAGGCCTGTGAGCAGTATTTATTGTCCGAATATCAAAAATTTTGTTTGCGGCGCTGAATTTTACGCACCTACAGAACATTTTCGAGTCTCTCGAGCGCGTTTTCGGCCAATAAATCAGCAAATTTTACCTGCCGCGCTGTGTTTTCAGCATACAGAAAGCATTTTCTATGTCATTATTGAGGCTGTAAAACGAGAAATTGTATCAAATTTGGCCGTGCATGGCATGGCACCCCATCGACTTTAAAAAAATCCAAGATTCACCCCCCGCTTTCATGGTCAGTTACATCTATGCCTTTTACACCCCCCCCCCCTCCTCCTGCACGGTATAAATTGTGTTCCTCGTCACCACACCGCAGCCTCGGCAAAATCACAGATCGCTCAGTGTGTGTGTATGCTGAAAAACATGGCGCCGCAGGCGAATAGATTTCTTTTTATATTTTGTACGTAAACGCGATTACGTACACGGAGTACACAATGTACCGTGTGTGCCCACTGGCGGATCCAGGATTTTGCGACAGAGGGGGGAGAAGGTCAAATTTTTTTATCCCAGTTTATTCGAAAAGTCAAGTTTTGGCCCTGGCATCGCCGTTTGCTTTGTTTGAACTATTTTCAACGCACAATAGTGAGTTGCAATATAACCACAGCGCCGCAGGCGAAAATTTTGCGCTTTTGAGTGCAAAAATCCAAGGAAAACGTAAAAATCTGCCCACTTTGCCCCTGTGCTCGTCCTTTTTCCTTCTTCTCCCCCCGAACTCTCCCCCTCCCTCCCCCCAAATCTGAGCTGACAGGAGGGGGAGACCCCCTCCCCCCCCTTCTGGATCCGCTAGTGTGTGTGCGTATAATACATCCGACATCCGCGCAGGCGCAATTTCTATATTTTGACTAAAAATGCTGCTCGCATGCATGCCTGAAAGACATTTCGGGGAACATGGTATGGTACAATGTATGCACATCCAGCAGGGGGAGGGGGGGTTGTGTACGAGCAGTCAGTGCACGTTGGAACAAGGCTGGAAGGAAGGGGCGGGGTGACCTGTACCTATCCCCAGACAAGTTGATCGTCGCCAGTAGTGTAGTTGTGTTGTGTCTTTTGAGGCACTGGCGGCCCCTCGACGGGCGGTGGTCTGTTCGACGGCGGCTCTACGATGTTCATGATCGTCGTCATGTGGACGATGATGGCGCTCGCGCTCTTCTTCCTCAGACCCGCCTCCATGCGCAGGAAGGCCGACGTCAAACCCTCCAGTGGCGGAGGGGCGCCCAGCAACGAGCAGGTGCGTCTCTGCCTGTCCCTGCCCGCTGTGGGGAATACCAAGAAAAGAATATCTGTTCAGTGGCCGGTCAAAGACACCCTCCGCTTTTCTTGCTGTAACGCCCAGTGCGTTTCTTTGTCTGTGCGTTCGCCAGCAGGCTCGAAGTCACATCTCTAGTTGAAGCTCCCTCTCCAAACTCTACCCCCCCCCAGCCCCCAGCGCTAGCTATGTTCTGTCACAGGTATGTTCGGGAATCGAGACGCGTCTTAGTTTTTCGTTTGTGTTTGAGGCGGCTGTGGGCGCGGCGGAAGCGGATGCCGACGAGCCGGGACCGAGTCACCGAGACGACGGCCCATCCTCATCCTCATCACTGACAAGAAGGAGCGGCGCTGGCGGCGGCGGTGCTGGCAGCATGCAAGATGTGAGTACTACAATTCGTCGCGGTCCAGCCACCCTTTGCAGTTGTGTACTTTTTTCGTACCCCGCCACAGACGCACACACGCACACGCACGCACTCACACGCTCGCACGCACGCACCCGTCAGACGAGCATGATTTCTCAAATTCTCATATTTTTCTCAAATTTGACTCAGCAAGCGCCTTCGAAAATACTGTCATGTTTCTGAAAAATCGTGAACTCCCAAAAGCGTTCAATGAATGGAAGCCTACATACCTGTTTCCTATGTACATACAGTATCTCGGTCACCTCCTTTCTTGTATTGTTTTCTGACGGGCTCTGCTCGTTCACCGCACGTCTCATACCGTATGCTCAGCCGCCTATCTGTATATTCGTTTACAAATCTTTTGAGGATGCCGCGTTGGACTAGCTGTAGAAATGGTGACCGACGAAGAACGCACAAGGGAGCGAGAAGCGTGGTTCGAACCGGATTACGGATTACTGTATCTGAATGAGAGCGAAGCCCAGTGCGCCTCCCCGACTGTGATTTGGCACACGCAACCTACGTGTGCGTGTATGTATTCTTGTCCGCCACCCGAACACAACTCTCTGTCGAGTGGCCTTTGTGTACAGAGAGACGCGCTCAGCCTTGGAACACTACCCACCTTACCACCATAGGCGTCCTGTATGTCGCCATTTTTTGTGGATTTTAAGGAACCGGCACCCCATGCTAATACGCTCGTTCTCACCCGGGTTCGGTGGCGTGACTATGAACGCAGATTCGTGTGTAGCTTCTATTTCTCGTTCGTTCTTGCAATTACGATGGTGTGCGAGCGACGGTACAAAGGACATCACCGGATATGTGCCCTATGTACTTCTTCTAAATGGGCTATCGTCGTCGGGCCTTGCACGCCCAGTCGTTGTCGGCCCTGCCCTTGCGCTGGCAGTGGATTCCCACCTAAGTGATTGAAAGGTGCGCGCACGCGTTCAGTGGCCGTCTCAGACGCACCCTGGCGAACGCGCTGGTCAACGTCTCGTAGGGAATGTGCGCGTAGTCGTTCTGTGGCAGGTGGAGCTTCGCCTTCATGTCCGCCAGCGCCTTGAGCGTCAACTCGGCGCCCGAGAGAAAATTGGTGGTCTTGCCCCAGTAGCGCGTGTTGGCCACGAAGAAGACGTCGAACGCGTCCTTGATGTGGTTCGTCAGCGTCGCGTTCGACGCGAACGAGTAGAACACCTGAAGAATGCCGGACGTGGACGCGCGGGGGCGAGCTAGCTAGAAGCGCACGCGGAGGAGACCTTGTTATACAAGCCGCTGGAGAGGTGCGGGTCCTGGCCGCGGTAGTCCCTGATGTGGTCGATGGATCGGCCGTCGCACGGAGGGTTGTCCATGCATCTGGAGGGTTTCATTTCCCTGGGTTGCGGCTGTATTCTTTTGATTCGTACGCACCTGAGCACGCGACTGCGCTTGGAGACCTCGTAGCCCAGTCCCCAGTCAAAAGTGGCAGCGTCGTAGCCGTTGACGAACGCGTCGGTTGTCCTGCCTAGAATTCAATATCGAATTGTACAATTCAAAGCAGCGAAACAGTTCGCACCGGCCATGTCGGAGAAGGACTCGTCCATGCCTCCGGACTCGCCTTCGTAGATCAGATCGGAAGACTCGGAAGTGACGCCGTGCGCGATCTAAAAGACAACTTTTTCAAAAGATCTCTGCACCGCATTCATTCGCCATCTCGAAACTGACAGGGCGCTATCATTCGAGAGCACGGGACACGGGGGCTTGTTGCACGAGCATGATGGAAAGGAAGGTGAGGTGAACATACCTCGTGCGCGATGACGTCACGCCCGGTGGTGAGGGGGTAGAAGACGTTGGCGCCGTCGCCGAAGAAGATGGCCTTGAGGGAGGGCGCGTAGCCGGCGTTGTCCTCGTTGCGCGAGTAGTGCGCGTGCAGCGGCAGCGGGCCCTTCTTCCAGGGCCCAGCGCCGTAGTAGCTCGTGTACATGTCGTGCGACTGCGCGCCGTAGTGGAGCAGGTCGTTCATGGGGCAGTAGCCGCCGTTCACCTGCAGCAAACAGAGTAAAAACTCAAGTCCGAGAAACAGCGAGTACGCACGAAAAAATTTCGTTATGTTGGGCGCTCACTCTCTTGTAGTTGTTGAAATAGCAGTAGAACTGGAAGGCCTTGGTGTAGCGCGTGCCCGAGGCGCTGTTCTTGTTGTCGATGACTCGGACCTTGTCGTTCTCGAGCGCGCACTTGCCCGCACCGGTCTTCGACGCGTCCATCTGGTAGCCGCGATTGATCTTGCCGATCTTGTAGTTGCCACCCGGCCCCGACGCCAGCACCGCCTTGCGCGTCTTCACACCCGACCACTGGAGCAAGATTTCGCCTGGAACGTCCCATGACAACTGGGTAGAATTCGTTCTAGGGCCAGTCAGACTGGTTCGGCATGCCCTACAGTCGCAGTGACCGGTGTCTCGGGATGTTGACCTATACTCCTATGGTGTTTCCACGCTCCACGAACCTGAGCCGTCGATGATGGCGTGTTTCTGCTTGAGGATGTCCTCTGGGTGCGTCAGCTCGACCAGGTACGCCCGGGTGGCGTCACCGGATTTGGGATCGACGTAGACGACAGGCCTGATTCGGGGCTCGATCTCGCTCTCCGGGCTCACGGGGATCTCGAGCCGCTCTCCTGCCGTCTCGATGAGCTCTGCCGCTGAGAGACTGGCCACCGTGTCCTAGAGACAGTTCGCTTCGAGAATTATCGGCAAGAAAGATGCGTTCTCCTTGTACGTCGAGAGCGTCGGCAAGACCCTCCGCCACGACTCCGGTGTAGATGGTGGCCGTGGCCTCCGCGTGCTTCGCAAAGTGAACCGCCGTCTGGAAGCCGAACACTTCGATCTGAACAGAACAACGGCTTCTGGCGCTTTTTAGCGGAAGCTGAGTTGAACAATTCAATTCTCGTACACCGTCGTGCATTTGCTGCACTCTGACGGTTCTTCCATCGGGGTAGTCTCGGTCTCGAACCGCTACGAATCGAGCGCTGTCCGCTCCTAAAGCTCGTTTCAAGTGAGTCGGCACAAACGAAACAAGGCAACGCGGGTAGCTATTACGGTGCAGTTCGTTGCTGGTAGCCGCCGCGTCGATGTCTGCCAACACGCCTGAGAGTGGCGCAAATTGATTTTTCGTTACCGTCTCTCTCACTTGCACCACGTTAGCCCTTCCCGCAAAGGCCAAAAGTGGCGAGCACGCCAAAATTACAACGCAGCAGAGGGCGGCGCGCATTTTCTTAGTGGTCAACTCGATTGTAGTAGGTAGTCAATTCGGTAATGAAGGCCAGGTGGAAGTATGGGCGGTTTTACGTGGCGAGCGGAAACAAACGGCAGCGCGCGGAGCCGATAAGGCAGGGGCGTTTCATGAAGCAACCCAATGTGCCGCTTTTACTCGTAAATCTTCGCTGGAAGCAACGTTTGATACGAGAACTCGCGCACGATACCCACCAGCGACAGTTTATCGCGTCGTACAGGTAGTGGAAGTTGGCTTTCTTAGAACGCGCCACTGCACAACCAGCCATTGTTCTGCACCGCATGTCAGAATAGTGTACACTTTGACGCGTTTTCACGAACCCGGGTCGGCAGAGGGGCGTCACCGAGTACCGACTACTGAGATTGGCATGCAGTACTTATCCCATTAGTATTACATATGTACCAGCAGCCACCGCGCTAATTGCCTAGCAATATTCTGCAAGAGGGCGTGTACATGGTTTGGTTTTGAAAAAAAACTGAATAGCTCTGCCGCGAGTGAAGAAGGAAATCGCAAGAAATGTTGCAGCCATATAGCAACGCTCCCTCCCTGCGCACCATAGGTAGTACTTAGCCGTCCTTCTCTTTGTATGATTTGCATTGGTAGCTCTTGCGAATGGGATGATCACTGCGGGAGACAGTGACAACGACAGTGACAGTTGGCTTGGCTCACATCGACTCGTTTGCAGCGAGTCGTCACACGCACACGCGTCTTCAATCGTTCCGTTACGTAGCTGCTTCTTGTGCTGCATCTCATCTGCGCCGGTCTGCGTCACGCTTTGGAAACGGAGAAGACTCGTTTGTCGCCCTTCGACTACTACCCAATACGTCCTACGGCGTAAGCGGAATCTAGCGTGGTCAACTAGCCGTAGCCGCACCCATAACTTGGTTGTGCCCGCAAATGCGCCCATATACAGGGCGGCGTGTGTGTGCGCGATGAGTGCTCCTCGTTCGTCGATGCGTCTAAAGGTGTACCCATTGTTGGGGAGTTGGACCCGCTTTTTTGGGCTGTCGTCACTTTCTCTCTAGCCCAGCCCATTGTATGGTGTTTGTCAAGCAGACTCGCGCTATTGTTCTTGGAATTTGACGACAGAGAGTAGACTGAATTGCAGGCCAGAGAATTTGACCATATCCAAAAGCGCCACAACACAATCAATCACTTTTGTACATGCTACGTCACAACACAGCGGGAACTGAACCGGACAGGGGGCGTGGCTAGCGGTCCCAAGCGATCGACTATTTAGACGAACAGGGACAAACTTCTGAGTAGAACTGATAGAAATTGTTTGTGGCGAACTTGAGTGCGTCGACAAAATGCTTTGCGGATCAACGATTTTGACCGTTGTATTGGCACCTCTCGCAGTGGCCATGCCATTCCGTCAAGTCGGCGCTGCTGCACCCAATCCAGCTGTCGGATTCGCTGTAAGAACATGAGTTTTTTCCTGATGTTCAAATGTTGATGACGCGTTCAGAAAACGATTCCGCTAAACGAAGGCTTTGGAAAGCGACTGGGTCAGCTTCCAAAGCCCAACCCTGGCGGTCCGAATCCGTTGGTCTTTGAGTTTGAGTCGACAATAGGATTGGTACGGTTCTATTATGATCTGTCTTGCCATGTCTCGTCCAGTGATCTGATCTGTAAATATACAAACCACACTGGCGGATAAAGAAAAAAATTTCGGATGGGGGAAGTATTTTGCAGAAGGGAGGACCCTGTTGAACTTTTTGGATGTTCGGCCATTTTGGCAGTGGTTTGGACACCTAATCGATCCATTTTCGACGACTATTTGAATACGGCGCCGCAGGCGAAAACTTTGCTGTTTTCGACCACCTACAAGCAATTTTACGCTGAAAACTAGGCCCACTAGGCGTGTTTCTTCTCCAACCGTCCTATCCCTTTCCCCCTTTTCCCCCTTTTCCCCCCTAGATTTCTGATTTCGGGAGGGGGAATTCCCTTTTTCCCCCACCCCTGGATCCGCCAGTGACAAACCAACGTTTTATTAATTCAAGTTATTGTTGTTGTTCAGTCGGGATTCTTAGCACTACATCTACACGCGTGCAGGTAGTGAGCAACACGGCGTCGGGGGGACGCAAAGTGGTCGTCTTCGACACTGGGGTGCCCACTCAGCGCCGACAGATCTGGCGGGCGCTTTGGCAGAACGGCGTCCGGCCGTACGAGGTCACGCACGTCGTCCAGAGCCACGAGCACCTCGACCACACGGCCAACACTGGAATGTTCCAGAACGCCATCTCCTACGCCGGCGCTTCCGCATTCGACGCCAGGACCAAGGAGTGGGTAGTGTGGTGACGCAACTTGTCCTGGAATGGTGTCATGACTGAACCGTCCTACTCTGGCAGGTACACGATTCTGGTGCTGAACAAGGACTTTCCCGAGCAGACGGTGAGCATCGACGAGAATCTGAAGCTGCGACTGACGCCCGGCCACACGAACACGGGCTACGACCGGTCGATGATCGTGCGCAACGACGAGCAGTACGGCACCGTCGCGCTCGTCGGCGACTTGATCCAGAACGAGAACGACTTCATGTTTGACGAGGTCCGTGAGCTGTTATGGTTCGAGGAACCGTCGCGCATTACCGCAGACCCCCCAAAAGAGTGCCCAGGGAGAATGTTCCCCCTCCCTTAGCTGGGGCACTGTTGGCACTGGAGGAACTGTCGGAGTGGGAGGGGCTTGCACTGCAGCTACTGGAGGATTTGCGGTATGTGCGACGTGCGTGCGCCTCCATATGCAGCAGGTCCGGAGAAAGCGGGCAGAGAATTTGAGGGAATTAGACACGAGCACGACGAGCAGCCACAACGTTCAGAACAGCTGCGACCCGAGCTTCCAGTTCTGTCGCAACGTGGAGAGCATCAGCGCCAGTCAGAGGGCGATCATCTGCGAGGAGCGCGCCGACTGGGTCGTGCCTGGCCACGGAAAGATGTTCCAAGTCACCGCTGCCGTGAGGCAGGGATTCAACTGCCCCTGATCGCATTGGGTTGATGCGGACAGCGATTGGATTGGTACTTGATAGACGATGTGACATGCGTTGAGCAACTGCGATTGGCTACATGAGAGTTTACTTGGGACGCGACATATCGCTGATTAACAATTTGATTTGGCGCAATCCCAGCCCAATGTCATGGAGGCGTAGACAATGTCATACATTGGGGAATGACCAAGCGCGAATATCATTGTATCACCCATCATTTCACACATCAATCATCTCACATGTCGCACACAGCCACAGCGATTACAGTTTGCAGTTTGCTAGTTGGTATTAGAGGCGTTATTACGGTTTGTTCACTAATCCGTCAAAAACGGCATAAAACCGTTCTTAGCATACAAGTACGGCGTTTCATGGTTTTTTCCTGGTACGTTACTGAGTTAGCTGGCGACTATGCACCGTTCTTGGACCTGTAAAATTTAGGGGATCTGGCTGGTTTTGTCCATTTCATTGCTTTCTGGGCCATTTATGCTTTTTTGGAAATTTGTTGAGACTGTGAGAAGACTGTGCGTGCGTGCATGCGTGTTTGAGCACGTGTAGCGCTCTGCATAATGAGACGGACCAACAATCGCGAGGTCGCTGGTTAATGACGAGTTCCTGAGCCCCTTTGAGCAAGCGAGGAACGACGTTCAGTGTTGGGCGGCTCCGGGGCCTCAGCCCGAAATCCGTGACAGGTGGACGGCCCACACGTTCACCTCGAGGGCGAGGAAAGCCGAAGTGATATTGACGCGCCCGATCTTCATTGATTGCTTACAACCTCGTGCCGTGTCCTGCTAGGCAAAATCAATAAAGCTGAATGATTTTGCTGTAGGTGCATCACTCAGATCGTCGTGTACTGTGGCGTCTTGCACTGTCGCGCGCAACGTTTTTTCCACGAAGTTGCTAAGCGTGGTCATAGCACGTCACGCAACGCGTGCCCACCTCTTATGACGCACATCCCTCTCAAGTGCTGTACATTTTTTGCATCGACTGCGCTACGGCCCTAGTCGATGAGGAGGTGACGCTGTCGCAGCCGTCCGTTGCTTACGTCAGCAGACTGACGGACGGTAATAGACGGATGGGTACGGCTCGTTCCCATTGTTGGCAAGAGAACTCGAAAACCAGACACTGAAGGGCCCCCCCCCCCCAATCCCAATTATGCTCACCCGAGCGTCGTATCGGTGCATTCCAGCTGAGGCGACTCGACTGTATATGAACGTACGTCGTGTAAAATTTTACAAATTCAGTGAAGACGCAAACAATGCACTCTGTGCTCGTCGCTTTGTCTGCATTCCTTCTTATTGCGCAGCCTTCAATTGCGTTCGGGACGCACAGATTCGGAAACGAACAGTATGTGTGATGTTACTGTTAGTGCTGTGTTGATTTGATACACACGATATTGCACAAAATTCGGATCTAATCTAATTCAGGTGGTCAGGCTCACACTCACATCATAGAAATATTCAAAGCGATCACATGGGCAGAATGCGGTCGATATTTGAAAGGTTCCACCAACGCGGACGACCAAGGACAGATCCACGCCTCGGCGCGGCTGTAGACTCCGCTTTGAAAAATCTCTCAAGTAAAAGTGTACCAAAATAAAGCGGTTCAGATGTCCATGGCCTTGAACGAAGGCTACGCAAAGCGTCTGCGACAGGTGCCGTCCGGGAATCCGGGCGCGCCCCAATTCGTTTTCAAGTTCGAGTCTACCATCGGACTCGTGAGCTACCGCATTTTCTTTGTTATTGATTCTTTGTTATTGATTTATTGTTATTGGCCTGCACAATTCCAGGTGGTCAGCAACACCGCTTCTGGGGGTCGCAAAGTGGTGGTCTTTGACACGGGCGTTGCAACGCAGAAGAACCAGATACACAGAGCGCTGTGGAGAAGGGGCGTGAGGCCGAGCGATGTCACGCACGTCGTCCAGAGCCACGAGCACCTCGACCACACGGCCAACACTGGAATGTTCCAGAACGCCATCTCCTACGCCGGCGCCTCCGCCTTTGACGCCAGAACTAAGGAGTAGGTAGTAGCCTACAGGTTTAGAGGATCGGACTCAGTAATCCTTGCACTGAATGCCGCGTGTCCGACTGACAGGACAACACAGACCGCACGTACAATGTACATACACAGCTGCGCAAAGCTACCCGTATGCGCATCTCACCTGCACGAAACTAAACCGGTTAGGTACACGATTTTGGCGATGAACAAGGACTTTCCCGAGCAGACGGTGAGCATCGACGAAAACGTCAAGCTGCGACTGACGCCAGGGCACACGAACACGGGCTACGACCGGTCGATGATCGTGCGCAACGACCAGAAGTACGGCACCGTCGCCTTTGCGGGAGACCTCATTCAGGATGCCAACGATTTCATGTTTGACCCGGTGAGGAAAGTGTGCCTCTGAGTCTGAACACGGGAGTTTCGCAGCTGGAGGGAGGGGAGAACTTTTCAACAAAATGGCTCACAATTCAAGGCCTCTAGTGTTTCATCAAATGCACTTCAAATACTTTCCAAAAAAGGAAACACTGCTCCGGTCCCGTCTTGCAGGGGAACGAACTGCAACACCCCAACCCCTTTGACCTCTCGACCTAAACTAAAGTTCCATCTATAGCCAACACAGGCAAACCTTTCCTTTTCTTCATCTCTAGTTGGAGTCGGCCACACTCTTTCTCCACGCGGCTTACCGTCGGAATTTGCCGCACTGCGGGCAGTCATTATGACCGGCGTGTCCGTGTCCGTGTCTAGAAGGACTGCGACCCGAGCGTGCGCTTCTGTCGGAACATGGAGACGATCAGCGCCAGTCAGCGCCTGCTCATCTGCGAGGAGCGCGTCGACTGGCTCGTCCCTGGGCACGGCGCCATCTTCCGAGTCACCGACGAGACGCGACGGCGATTCCGCTGCTCAGCCGACGGCGACGGAAACTCCGTTCTCGTAGACGACTGCGGAGAGTGCGTCGACTAACGAAGAGAGAGAACTCCACATAACAAAGGATTGCGGTGTCGCGTGTTGAAAAGATCATGTGATTTCTGACGCACCAAACCAAACGTATATAATGCACTCGCGCGCACCCGACATTGAGAAGAAAACACCAGTGAAGTAGCGAAAGCAGCCGATACAGTGTGGCATCGCGGACAAAATTGAATTAATTACCGCTACGCTATAATAATGAGACCGACGTGCAATGTCACAGTCAGCAGCAAGCGTTTCGCGTTGACACCTCTACATGTACACACCCGCTAGCAAGCGTGTAAATGGAAAGCAAAAATGAAATTCACGGAGGGTGGAGTGGAGAGGCTAGGAGCAGGCGATGTGGTTGCGCAGGGCGGCCGAGGGCACAAAGCACTTCTTCTGGTCCTGGCGCGACAGCACGAGCCGAGCCTTGCCGTCCTCGCGTCCCAGGTACAGCGTGAACATACGCTGCTTGGGATGCTGCAACACAGCTCCACGCTCACCGTCATACTCTCGTGCCAGCGCGCCTCCGTGCGTGCGTGCGTGCGTGCGCAGCGTGAGTGAATGAGAGCGGACGGTCGCGCGTCCCCACCTACAGGGTGTGACAAAAGTCACGTTACACATTTGAATGGCTCAGGCGGTTCTTTGTCAATCGTTTTTGGGCTTTTTGGGCGATGTAGATCACTTTTCAACTAACACTTGTGTTTTTGAAAATTCAAATTTGACTCACGTAATCGCTGGTAAATTTAAATGTTACTCGCTGCCTCTTAAATATATGCCTTTGATAGTGGATTCTTACATCAGCGGGTCAAATTTAAATTTGTTGGCAATTTACGGGAGACAAATTTAAATTTTCAGAAACACAAATTCAAGTTGGAAGGTGACCTACAACGTCCAAAAAACCGGAAAACTATTGATCAACAACCGCCTGAGATATTGCCATTCAAACGTGTAACTCCTTGAGCGACGACACGGGCCTGTGTCATTCTGGGGACGAAATGGCCAGAACGCGACCATGGTTCTAGTCAGGTTCGTATGTGCTCTTTGCACGTTCTGGGTTCAACTGAGAACCCGGGTAGAACATGGGAAAAACAAAAAATGCGCTGGTTCTAGGAACACGACCGGAACTGGATGATGACATGACGAAGCGCTGCATAGAACGTGATTTGAACCGTGACAATGTATAAGAACGTAGAACGTAGAACCTAAATAATGGCTACAATACACGGACAATGTAGAAAGCGGCCAGAACGTGATTAAGTTTCACAAAATGTGAATGTGATGTGTGTTTGGACATGTTCGTGACACGTGGAAGCGATTGTATTACAGAACTTGCGTGAAACATTATTAGCCGGCAATGAACAAAATAAAAGTGACAAAAACAAAATCAAACGTCAGTTCTCAAGAAACACGAACACAATGAACACGGTAGAAACGATTGTGTCTCTAGAACGCAATGAAAATTCAAATGAGTGTGTACAGTAAATTGTGGTGCAGTTGTACTTTGGAGAAAATACTTAACAACGGCGCTTGTATACTTGCGTTCGTTTTCAACATTTGTTTGTAAACAATCGGCTTTTTTTTAATCGGAAGGGAAAATGGCGGCCAAAGAGCCTGCAGAGCCAATGAATGATGGTGCAGAGGCGACGGGCGGCAAGGATTTGAGCGGAAACGAGGCAGATGGAGTGAACAGTAAGACACTATTTTTTTTTTTAATTTTTAAAAGAATTATTAGTTGTAGGGGAAATGATGATGGAAGAGCGAGTGGAGTCGACGGAAGAGAGTGGAAAGGCTGCGCCCGATGGAAAGGAGGACGATTTACAGGGACTGGAGGCAGAGGGAGTGAAAAGTAGGATGTTTTTTTTTCAAAATTTGAAGAAAAAAAATTACAAAAAGTGGCTTTTACAGAAATCTTGGCGAAGAGAGGCTACACCATCGACTGGGCCGCCTTCAATTGGTCTGGCGGTCCGCTTCGCGCCAACCAGTACCTCTGCTCGTTGGACAACACCCCAAGTGCCGAAGGTGGCCTCATTGTTGCAACAGTGCAACGCGAGGTGCGATGTCCTCCATTGTTCCTCTTTTCTTTTCTTGTCAACCGTACGTTCCCACTGCGTTCTGATGGTGAAGTCGGGTCTAAAAGTTCCCACCATGTTTTCTTCTAATGCTACACGCTGAGAACGCATTGCGCTATTTGTTCATAGCCTCACAACGGGGCGTATAAAGTGGACGTACCAAAGCCTGGTGGCGCTGGCTACAGGACGTTCATGTCCTTCAATGGTACGACGCTCGAGGACGACGTCGACATCACGGTCGTGAGCAAGTACCTCTGCTTCGCCATCAATGACAGTGGCAAGCGCATATCAGTAGTTCCTGTCATGTTCTGTATGGGCAAACATCTGAATTAATTGAGGTGCGAATGGGCTCTTCTTGAAGATGTCCAACGGGGAGCTGCGGTGCATCCTCTTCTACGACACTGCGCCGACGTTTTCAACCAACTTTCTTCAAATGGCCCTGAATCGGTGCAAGAAGGACGACGACGAGATCTGCAAGGTGTCATCTAATCATTTGCCATTGAGAGGTTGAGGCGCTTAGCATTCAGGCTCTCTCGGTCGCGAAGGACATGTGGAACGCGTGCATCAAGTACCTCGGCTGCATGAAGATCTTCTTGGTCATTGATGGCGACGTCTGCACGTGTAACTTTTGACCCTACTTTTGTTGCACACATTGTACAACCCCCACACATTACAGACTACGGTAGTGTGGTCTACAAAGTGCTGTCGCGCAAGAAGGAGGCTTTGACAAAGTCGGCACTAGTCCACCACGCCATGTGGCCCCAACCGCTGGCCGGGATCTTCCGAAGCCTCAGCAGCACGTTCCACTTGATGAACTATGACAAAGTTAGTTTTGCATTCCGTTCTGGGCACGTTCTGTCGTACATCCAATCATGCGTTCGAAGCGCGTTCTGCGCTGCCTCCTAAGCCATGCGTATCACGCAGGAACTGGTGGTCCGAGTCGCGTGGAGGATCAAGGAGCTTCACGCACGCCTGACCCGACGCGCGCGGCCGCCCACGCCAGCGTCGACTAAAAAAGCCAATTGAAACGGTTCTCTGCGGCTGCCTCCCGTCGGCTGCGCGCGCACCATTGACCCACTTTCCACTCGCTGTCGCTTGCTTTGTCGCGTTCTTGCGCCCGACGCGCTTACGCTACATTTGCTTGACGCAAAATTGCTATGCCAATGCGCACTGTGCCTGTCGCTCGCGCACTCACTGCATGCCCCTCTCACAGTGCTCAACGTGTATGTAACTGGCGTAACTGGCGTCTCACCTCAACCCCGCAACACGCTTTTGCTTGCTGCAGTAAAAATTGGGTTTGTGGCACGTGAACGGTCCCATTTTGGAACCCAATATTTGTTCTGGTCTCGTTCGCAGGCACATGGCTTTCGCGTTTGTGCACGCTTGGGATGGGTACTTGGCGCCCACCGAGGGTCCGCACATTGACCAAGGGTGGATCATCATCGCCAAAGAGATTGTTCATTTTGGAATCGGTGCTGTCTTCATTGCGCACGCTACATTCTCCACATTCCGTCCAGTTCCCCATTGCAGGCATGGACTACTTGGGAGTCACGTATGCAAATGGTGTCAGCAGAGGTCTCATCACTTCCACCGGCACAGTTCGGCTCGAAGCCGTACAGGAATCCGCGAGCCTGTCTGCTGGCGCACAGGCTCATGGCCGCGCAACAGCAATACACGACTCATTGCAAGCTGCGTCGCTTCCGCATGGTGCATCCGTTTGACGGTTTTTCTTCCGGCGGAACGTGACGAAATCTTGTTGCAGTGTTCGGTCTGCTCACACCGGCTATGTACGTAGAACCACGTCTCGCTCGATTTGTTGGTTTCGTTCAGTCGGCTGTAACGCTTCTGACAGCTGCGATCCCCTTGCCACTACAAGCAGTGCAGCTGATGGACCCACACGGAGCAGCTATCGCAGGCGGGTCATGTTTAGTATGATGCGTTCGAGATTTCGTCACGTTCTGCAAGAAGTTGCGAACCGTTGAGCAGACAAAAAGAGGTACTTCGAAGACTTCATAAACGTCCACCTCGCGCCGACGGGAGCTCATGCGTACGTCAGCCACGCCAACTGGCCAGAGCCGTTGCGCCACGCTCTGACTCGGGCAGCGCATGTCCTGGGCACGACCGCTTTGGACGAGGTGGGTCGCGTTCACATTTGTTCTCGCAGCGTTCTCGCTATCTGCACAGTTCTCACTGCGTTCAGCGAACTCTACGTGCACTGTCCTACTTCGCGTGCAACATGTTCCTGCAAGATCATGAGCAGTTTCAAACTCCACTTCTGCTGTGACCGCTGCTTCGCTGAAGGCGGCATTGCGATGTATTTGCGCCCTTACACTGGGAATAAACCTTGTGACGTGCAGAGTACCATGGCATTCCCCTCTGTTGGGAACTACCTCATATGGTCATTCGTTCTCGTTGCGTTCGTGTCGCCTAACATTTACTGTACAGGTGCTTGACAAATCAACGTCTGCGACATGGACAGTCCGAGCAGTGTGGCGAAGCGGAGAAAACGATCGGAATTGAAGAAGCAAGTTAAAGGTACCTAAAGGTGTTGCAAGCAGGACAGTGCACCGCGCATGTGTTTTTGCAGTCCTCACCCATTTCGCCGAGACTATGCTTGGTGAAAAGGTGACCGCGACGACGACCGAGGAGGAGCTTCTGAGCAAGGTTGCTTCCAGGCTAGCTTCCAAGTCAACGACGCCTCTGTCGGCGGCAGCGGCCGCATCAGCGTCGGCATTGCCGCGGGACTACTGGGACACGGCGCTCGTGCCGCTCGGCGCCGACGGCCGCGTGGAGTTCGTACCGCTGGAGGATGAGTGTATGTTCCTGTTGCGTTCGTTCCACTTAACGGTTCCACTCCATTCATGTCGCGTTTGTAGGCAAAAGTGACGAAGCCGTCTTGAAGCTGTTGGCGCTCAAGAAATCGGCCATCAACGATAGCGGCATCTCAAAGTACACGAAGAAGGAGCGCGTGTACAAGAGGCTCTCCATCACGAGCAACACCAAGATCCCCAAGAGCTGGTTGAGGGTGTGCTCGGCCAACTTCGCCGTGCTCTGCGCGCGGTAAAAGACATTCAGTACTGGTCGCGTTCTACGTACGTATGGCCATGTACGTATGTCAGGTACGACCGCTGGGTCGCAGCTGGCCGGCCCCAAGGGTTCGAGCTTGTGAAGGACTTCTCCTCAGCGACGAACATCGCAGTGCTGCGCATGTACACGCTCATCGCATGGCTGCGCGATGCAGTGCGCTTGACGTGGACGATGTTCAATGGTATGACTGGTGACCTATCTCGTTCCATGCACGTTCTGCATGTTCAATCAGTCAGTCACTCCATTCAGTGAACAAGGACGCGCACTACGACCCAGAGACGGGCACGTCCCACAGCAAGGTGACGGGCATGAAAGGCGCCTCAAAGTTCAAGGCGTTCACTGCGCGCGAGATAATGCAACGGCAGCCTTCTCTTGTTCGCAAGGCTTTGCATCTCGCAGCAACTGAAACGGACCTGTTCAACAAGAACAAGTACCCGGAGGTGGGTAGGAACGTGATAAAATGCACTACCACTGTCGAAACCATTCTTCAATTGCAGGCGACTGCGCAGCACGTGATGCTCAAGGTCCTTCGCATTCTCCACTCTCTCGACCACACCATGAAGCGGGCGCGCGAACATGACGAGAAAGACCCGTACTACATGCAAGTGAAGCGCCACTCGATGGTTCTCAAACCGCTGAACCTCGACAACTACAGCCGTTCTGGTAAGGCATGTGGACAGGAAGCGCACGCACCACCTCGCAGCGAACGACCCACATTAGGTTTGAACCTCGGCAGTCGCGCCGTGAACCGGAACACCAAAGAGGACAGCGATGAGGAGGGCGCAAACGCGGACGGCAGCTCCACGAAGCGTCGTCGGGCTCCGACGCGCAAGAGGCGTCTGCAGCAGCCGACCGATGCTGAGGAGGCATCGACCACCAGTCCGCAGCAGAAGAAGAGGAGAGAGGAAAAGAAGAGGCGACGCGCGGAACGCAAGCGGCGAGCTGAGGAGGAGGCGGTGGCACCCGTCACCGCGTACGTTCCGTCGCCCACCTCGAAGGTGGCGCAGCGCGAAAGGAACGTGGCAAGAACGGCTGCCCTTCTGAAGGAGGTTCTCAAGACGCCCAAAAAGTAAGAATGCTCGTTCCCCTGCACATGACCAGGCACCGTTGTTGCACCATTAACCCCCCCTAGGTCTCGCAAGCCGACTCCAAAAAAGTCAGCCCACCCGACTCCAAGGAGACGAGCGACTGCGACTCCAAAAACGCCAACGCCCAAGAAAACCGACCAAACGTGCACCAAGAAAGGAAAGAGCCCTGACAGCTCAAAAGTGCGGCAGTGTGAGGTGATAAGTAATCTAGTGGACATTTATTGTGCACTTCAGAGCCGTCGCAAGCTGCGCACGCCCTTGACGGACGACACGGGCGCAGTTCTGGAACCTGTGGAGCAGGACGCTGTGTCCAAGCAGCTGGCGCCCCTGCCGCCCGAGGACGTGCCGTCCGTGGTGCATGAGGAGGAGGTGGCCAACGTTGACAAGGGACCGCAGTTCGGCGATAAGTAAGCGAGTTGAGTGTGTGTCAAGCGAACAAATTCTCGCTAGCAAAAAAACCTCCGTTCTGGCCAGGTTCTACATCTTGAAATGCAACAAGTTTCAGAACGCCGCCGCACGAGGAGGTCGACTCGCCCATGTCGCCTCTCTTCTCTCCAACGACTCCTGCGACGATGGCTAGACGGTCGTCCCAGCTCGACATGGTGGCTGCAGTCGCTGCCAACACGGCTGGCGACAACACCGGCGATGGCGCCAAGGAGCAACAGCCAGGTGTCGGTGACGAAGAACGTGAGGGGAACGCTGTCGCGAAGACGCCCAACAGCACCCTGCGGTTCGTGGACGTGTTCAACGAATCCGATTGGACCGACCCAGATGGCCCAACCGAAGACACCTGTGTACGTGCAATTACCCGCAAGCAATCGATGACACACAACGCGCGATCCAGAGTTGCAGGTCGGCGAATACAAGCTGCGCCGGCTGCTGAGAAAGGCCGACAGAGACAAGCGACTGGCCGACCGTGAGCGCAAGGTGAACGTCGTCGTCGAGTTCTGTCAAGTTCACGGCAACATTCGCAGCCCGAAGAACGTCGACCTGCTGCATCGGAGGGTGTGATGTACATTTTGAACATAGTTCTAGCTACGTTCCGGTAGCATAAGACTTCACTTTTGTGCATCCGTTGCAGGCAGAGAAGTCGCTGGCGAAGTACTATGCCGAGCTGCAGCTCAACCAGGCGATCGACGACGCTGCCATCACGTCGTAGTTCCATTCAGCTGCTCATCTAGAAGTTTGATTCCACGCAGCTGCAACTGAATGGCACCCGCTTTTTCTCTGGCTGCGCCTTTTTTTGGTTGACGGACGTTTTGGGGCCGAAAATACACTGTTGCGCGTAACGAATCTCCATTGTGTCGTCTACATCGAAGTACTTCTCAGTCGTGGTACCTGTACTCGGTTCAGCATGTGAAACAGGGCGTTTAAAAGTAACTGGTGTTTACGTCTACCAGTGTCTAAGAACTGTTTGGTCACGTTCTACCAACTTACCTACTTACTAATGGACATCGACGTTGAGCATGCACCCTCAACGTCAGCCGAATCGGACCAGTCCCTCAGTGATGAAGAATTAGATGAGGACACATCTGATGCATCTGATGATCATGACGTTGCACCCAATTACCAATCTACAGGACGAAGGAGTACAAGGACCTCCACCAAAGGTGCACAGAACGAGCCTAGAATGGCTATGTACTGGAGGGGACAGTGCACGTAATTGTTCCAGTTTTGACAAGGAGAACGCAGCAGAAACGTGCATCAGTTACCAAACAAAAATTGTCTCTAAAAAGTGCCACTGGTCACGACTCATTTGTTGCCCTTAACTACTCTACCCCCGCTACATCTTGGTCAGATGCTATGAAGCGCAATGCTCTGCACGTCGATGGTGTTACCAATGTTCGAGATGGCTTCATGTGGACAGACAAAGAACCTCCTTTGCAGGTGCACATCACCGTTAACCTTGTAAACCATTAATTGAGCAAAGCAATGCTTCCAATGACAAATGCACTTCAGCCTCGCAGACGATATACTGGTGCAACTCCAGGCCCTCGTCTGTTTCAACGACCTGACACTCCGGAAATTGAAATATTTTTTTCAGTCGCACAGTATGTATTAGCTGTGTGGCTCACGTTCTCAAACAAGTATGCAATGACATCGCTGGGGACATCTGTCAACTTGTTCGATAGATATGACACTGCAGCATATTTGGCTGCAGTGCTGCTCTTCTCAGTGTGCCAGTGCATTGACGTATGTCACAGGGGTGTATAAAAGTGTCTGTAATTACTGTCTGAGAACGTGACCATACCTGACCTGATAAATTGTTTCAGCGAAGAATGTACTGGTTCGACCCGATTTGTAAAAATGAGTGGCTTGTCAGAACGCTGCCATACAAAAAATTCAACCGTATGGAACAGTTCCTACGATTCTATGATCCGAACACAGTTGAACAAACTGGAGAATCTGATGCAAAATCATCGAACTACAACAGAAACTATAAAGTCGAGCCACTTGAGAAGGCTTTCAATATTGGAGCGCATCTAAACTACGAACCATCAAAATACATTGCTATTGATGAAAACGTAATTTCGTCCAAAGGCAGACATCCCTTTCGGACGCACAATCCTGGCAAGCCAGGCAGCAAGCGCTATGGTATCAGAACATATGAATTGTCTAGCGAGGGAGGATATGTTAACCGGTTGGCATGATGTTCCTCTTTTGTTCTTTAGCTATGTAAACAACATGAAAGACCATGTTCTACAATGGCACACTATGTAGATATTTTTCCAGTCCTGTCACGTTCTTGCAGCTCTCTCATGCACAACGTTCGGCTCATGAGAACCGAGCCAAAAGGAAAAATTTTTGCTAAAGTATGGGAATTAATGTTTGGTGAGGAGCTGTACGACGACATCATCCCAATTGACAACTATTCGTATGCCGACCAGGGCCGCGTTGTGAGTGCAATTAGTCACTCACATTTACATTCAATGCACGCAATAATGACAAATTCAATTTTCAGCTCTTTGTGGACAATTATTACACAGACGTAATGACATTTGTTGCACTCCACTCTCGTGGAACTGATGCTGTCGGCACGCTCAGGAAGGGTCGCTCATTCCTACCGAAACCAATCCTGCTCACTACAACAGCTCAGGTTAGGCACGTTCGTCCATCGCGTTCATTTGTCCGTCACGTTCTACATAAATTGATTACATGGACATGTTTCAATTTACTTAGAACGTGACGGAAACTACTGATGCATTTTTTATAGTGTCGCGACTATGCGTTTGGCAAAGGTGACAGCGCGTTCGCCTTTGCCAATCAAGCGAATTTGACGATTTGTAATTGGGTGGACAGCAAGCATTGCTTGCTTCTCAGTACTCTTCCGCACATTACAAATGCTGTTGGAGAGTGCAGACGACGAACGGTGGACAAGAAAACAAAGAAGTACAGCCTCCAGATTCACACGCAGCCTCTGTTATACAAGCTGTACTCTGAACACATGTAAGTGGTGAGAACGTGTTCGGAATGTATGCACATCCATTCGTTCTTGGCACGTTCAGGGGATATGTTGACCAAGGTGATCAAATCATGGATCACGTCAAGAGATCAACCAAAAGAATAAAGTGGACCAAAAAGTTTTTTGACCACATCATAGAGCTGTGTTTCCTAAACACATTCTGTATCAAAAAGTTTTTATTGGATGACAAGAACTTTTCAATGGTGAAATTCAAAAGAAAATTAATGGAGCAATTCATGCACCTTGCTCAGATGCAACAGGTGCCACTCTCTTCATTGTACTTTAAATTAATTTACTTTAAATAATAAAACATAACAACACACTTTAGCCTCCATGCAAGGCTGACCGACTGCTCAGAATGGATAATTCAAATGTCACTGTCAAATCCCTTCTCGAAACTGGGCACAGACATGAGCCGCTGCCCAGTACTGGTCAGTCAAGGTTCGGCAAAAGAGTGATTGGTAGAAGAGGAAGGTGTGGTTGTAAGGGTGGGCAAGTGATACTTCAGTTGCATGCAAAAGCAGTGCAGACTAGAATGTACTGCACCGCATGCAAAATTCCACTGTGTTCTACAAAATGCTATTTGTTATGGCACAGTCAGATGCGACTGCAGTGACTAGCGTTTACTTAGATTTCGTCATGTTCTTACGTACGGTCCGTCTCATTGTGTAACCACGTCTTGTCACGTTCTTGTACATGTTGTTCACTGTGCAGAACTGAACACTCGTTCGTTTCACGGGTTCCCATCATCATGTTTACCTTCCCGTCACGTTCAAGCACATTGACCAGCACGCAGTCAGAACACATCAAAATACAAACATTTGTTGGTTACCTTTACGTTCTCAAAGCTAAATCACTCTGTCCATGTTCTGGCCAGGTTCTGGACATTTACACTCCAAGAACTTGACCAGAACTGAGCATACAGAACGCAGCACGAACTTACCTTTACGCAGCAAGAACGGTCTAAGAAACGCTTTTTGTCATCGATGACAAGGCGTGTACATATGCACGGTCGTTGCTCAAGGAGGTAACGTGACTTTTGTCACACCCTGTAGGCTGATAGACATTGTTTTCGCAGTGTATTCTCACAAGGAACGTACAAAGTACGTACACTTGACCTAGCAGCGGAACAGCTAAAACGTATAGAGAGGAGGATTCAGCCAACCTTTCTGACGGCCTCGACGACGCCCCTGAGCAGCGTGTAGACCTTGGTGAGTTCGACCATTGGACGACCGCCCAGGGCACGCTCGGCGTCCTCGAGCGTGTCGAAGGCCAGCTCCTTGAGCACGCCCCGCTCGTGGTAGCCCGTCAGCAGCGCCTTCTTCTGCCCGAAGTACAGATTGGGCCACTTGCCGCCTGAGAGCCAACGCAAGCGCGGTGCGAGCGCCTGCGTACGCGCCTCAGAGGGAAGATTGACCGATTTGCCCCTGTGACTTGTAGCGCATTGGACAGCTGGTCACGTCCAAAGCGTCGTATCTGCCCCGACTGCCCAGGTCGTAGTAAGCCCACTTGCTGAATGGCAGCAGCTTCTGTCGGTCGCTGTTGTCCTTGAAACTCAGCTTCTGTAGGGCACCGGCCAGGTCTTCTAAAGAACGCGTACTTCTCTCTGCATACGCGACCATGTTGCGACCATGCCTGTAACTGGGTCTTGCCGAATGCCGAGTGGGGGGGGGGGAGTAAACGGCATAGGATCTAAATTGCAATGTTCTATGCACATAACGCTAAAAAGCACTTAAAACACCAAAATTTTAAGCAAGCTATCCTTAAGAAAAATATGGGGGGAGACATATTGGGAGACATAGGGACCAGTGGTGTGGTCAGCGGGTGGGGGACGGGAGGTCATTACCCACCTGGCCACTCCTGGACATAGTCGTTCCACTTTTGCGGGAGCAACCCCCTCCATGGCCATCGCCATCCCGGACAATCCTGGACATACCGGGTAAAGTTTTGTTTTCAGTGATGTATGACCCAAAAAACACCTAAATAATGCCATTTGGACCTCATTTTGACCAAAGACCTCATTTTGATCTTAACCCGTATCCAACACTTCTTATCCAGAACATTTTACCCGGTTTGGCTTTAGGACTCTAGGACCCACTCGCCGCCCCTCCCCCCCCCCCACTGGCTTCAGGCCCAATCTGCTCTAGCTTAGGGGAGGGAGCCCCCAGTTACAGGTATGGTACCAAGAATCACGACGGGTCCTATTCCAATGCGCAGAGCAAGCTACCGCACGCCCACGCAGGCACGTACCTCCATCGGATTCGTTGTTCTCCTCGTCATAGTCCCCATCCAGCTCGTCCGTGTGATACGCGGCCGCATCGACGTAGTGCCGAACCAACAGCTTCAGACCGTTCCACTTGCACGACGACAGCTCCAGGTACCTCAAAGTAGAGTTCCATTTTTAAACCAACAAGACGGCACGCACGCACCCACCCATACCAGCAATTAGGGGACACCAGTCGGACATCAAACCCCCCCCCCCCCAAAAAAAAAAACAAACTCTTCTACAGAGCATTTTCAAACTGTCCAAAATGATAAATGAGCGTTTTGCGCCCTTAGAAACTGTAAACAGTGTTACAGTTGCTGCCCCCCTCCCGACCCGAAGGCCAATTTACGCCCCCCCCCCCCCGCCTGCATTCGGCCTGACTCCATTTGCAGGCACGCACCTGCCCCTCTCCTTTTCGACGGGCACCGCGACGAAGTCCATGAAGGACTCGAGCAGTTTGGCTCTCTGGAGTTGCTCGTCCAACGACTTGTCCATGACGAGCAGTTGGCCGATCAGCTCGATGTCCACAACGTACTCGGCTTTGGGAACTGCACGCGGGGTCAACCCTTCCACTGTATCATACCTGTAACTGGGGGTTGGGGGGAGGGGGGGTTGGGGGCCCCGCAGAATTTTTCCACCCCCCCCCCCAAACCTCCCCACACAGAATTTTTCCAAGGGATTTTCACTCGGTCTAAAACAATAAAAGTGAGTAAATGTTGGTGTATTTCAGTGCTTTTCAGTGTTATATGACCATAAAACAGCTAAATAACACTGTTTAGACCCTACGTATACCCATTTTTGACCAAAAAGTACCAGTACATACAACTAAAAAAATGGCCAGCTACCCCCCACTTTTTGCTCCATACACCCCCCCCCCCAGAATTCGGCCATTTACTCCCCCCCCCCTACTCTTCCAGACCCGGTTACAGGTATGCACTGTATGTATCACAGTGTCAGATACGTAAGGGGGACCCAATACGAAACGCCCCCTCCTCCCGTTTTCACCTCTTTCCCTCTAAAATTTCGGTGGGGGCGAGTAGCCCCCCTACCCCCACCCCCACCCTATATCCGCCCCTTGTCGCGGGGGGGGGGGGAGGCAGAAACCGAGCCAGTCATATTTCGCAAAGGCAGGCTGCCCGAATGCATGCAGGAGCGAAAGACTCACATTCCCCGGTAACGTAGCGAAAGAAGCGCTGTAGCACGCGAACGGTGGCCAAAATGTCGAACTCTTGAAATCGATTCTCCTTTTTGTTGTCTTTCTGCCATAATTCTTGCAACTTTTGAATGGTCTGCAAGCGAACAAACGCTACATCTGGCAACTTTAGAATTATAACGCAAAGTAGGAAGTCGCAGAATTTTTCGTCGGCTCAAATGCTCACCATTTCCATGGTGTCGGCGCCAGTGGTGTCTTTGAGATTTTCCGTATTCGGCGTCAAGCGGATGCTCTCTGCCTTGACCTTTTGCCGCAGCTCTTCAAGCGGCAGACAGACGGGCGGAAAGCCCGGACTGACCAACGACCGGCAGTGGGGGTCTAATTTTTCCAGGTCGAAGTTCATGGACAAGACGGTCTAAACACGGCGAACGCTACCACCAAGAATGGTTCATGCTAATCAGTTATCGTGAAGCGCCGCCATAGAGCATGCATGACTGATATAGAGACTCGTAGATGCGCAATACGACCTGAAAATCTTCGATTCCAGGCAAGCAGTTTGCAGGCAGCACCTCTCTGGTCCTATCGAATTCGAAGATGACAGAATTCTGTTCAAATGACTTCGTCTCTAGCTGAACAAGAGGAAATTTTTGACTCACAAATAAAAAAATGATGGAAAACACATTTTACAAAACAGTACCATGGCAACTATTTGCAAGACTTTTTCACGGGCTGCTGCAACATTTCCGGGAGTGCCACGAAGCCAAAGCTCAATTGAAGTGGCGGCTACGGGCACCTGCGAGTTATTGGGAAATTCGGCCCGAACTCCAAAATTTCGCTAAAAAAAACCGCCATTAGACGGGCACACGCACGCACGCACGCACGCACGCACGCACGCACGCACGCACGCACGCACGCACGCACGCACGCAGGCCCGCCCGCCCGCCACACAAAAATAAAGGCCGGCTAGCTAGGCACACAGACCTTTATATCGTTGATAGTGGCGCCATGTTTGCCAATGATGTGCTTCACCAAGTCCTTCGGCACAGATACGTACACATCAATAGTCCTTCTCCCCGCTCTTGATTTGGCGGCTTGCATCTCCAGTTTAACGATGTTTCCTTTTTCTTTTCGATTTCAAAGCTTCCCTACCTTTCGCCTTTATCGATTTTGCGACACTAGACCCACTACTGAACGAGGAACGCAAGTGATGGTGTTTTCTAGGTCGGGGTGTTGGGGGGGGGGGGGAGGACTGCTCTGCTCGTGTTCGCTCTAGCGCCTTCCCTCCCAGCCCAGACGTGACTCAGCCGCCAGTCGTGATGTCATATGACAGCAAAAGCACAACTAACCGCGCGATTATATACGCCACAAAATCGAGAGTGTTAGGTTCCCTTGCTGCCGTCCAAGTGCTGAATGGTTGTCATACAGACAAGGTTCATGGCGTAGTAACCACTTTTACGCGTAGAACAGAGGGGGTCATGTGTTACACATGTTCTTCTTCAGACAATTTCTGAAGGCTCTCTCCTGTCTTCTTACCCTTGGCCTTACGACTATGCCACTCATTACCCACTACCCTCGAGAGAGGGCTGTTTATTTAGCTCTGAATGGTTCAGTTGAGCGGACAGGTAAGGAATGGTCTAACAGGCGCACTGCCGGATCCAGGGGTGGGGGAAAGGGGGAATTCCCCCTCCCGAAATCGGAAATCTAGGGGGGAACAGGGGTAAATGGATAGGCGGTGGGAGAAGAAACGCGGCTAGCGGAGCTAGTTTTCAACATACAATTGCTTGTAGGTGGTCGAAAACAGCAAAATTTTCGCCTGCAGCGCCGCTTATATTTGTTAATTGTCAAAAATGGACCGATTAGGTGCCCAAAGCACTGCCAAAATAGACCAACATCGAAAAAGTGCAACAGGGTCCTCCCTTCTGCAAAATCCTCCCCCCTCCGAAATTTTTTTCTGGGTCCGCCAGTGAACAGGCGCCTGCGTAGGTTTACGACTGTGTAAGCGGCAAACGCAGAGTCGAAGAGCCGAACGTTAAACAGCGAAGCAACGTGTAGTGTAGTAGTGCACAAGTGTACGATATGTTCGGTTTCAATTTCTAATGATACACTCACAAACGCGCTTTTGTAATCTGTCAAAATGGGCATTTTCTCGGTGTCCCGCAAGTGCCTTGCCGCCTCGACTTGGTTGACAGCTGTTCCGTAATGTTCCCACGCACCACAACAAGCAAGCAATCGACACAATCTGCCAGATGTGCTCCCGAGACCCTCTTCGTTCGTTTCTACTCATGCTTGTCTCTGGACCGTTGATACATCGGCTCTCTGTTCAGCTTAACCCAGAACCCTAAAAAGAGAACACCGGAGGATGCTTTGGATTGGTAACAGTGTGTGACCGTTGGACTGTTTGCACAGATTTCCTACCTTGCATAGACGTGTGAATGTGATACAAAAACGTTGCTAGGCATGCTGCTGATGGTGCTGGTGGTGGCAGAGGCTGTCGTCAAGTTTCCCTCTCAAGCGGCTGTCGATGCAAAAGAGAACAAGCTACCTACATATCCACTGGTCACATCCAATCGATGTTAGTTGATCGATAGAGCAGACGCAAATTTCCGATACAATTTTGATCTTGATCATTGCTAACTCGCAAACTGTATGTACTGTGCAATATGCACGAACTGTGAATACCTTTTCCTACCTTAGAATCTGTATTTTCTCTTTGTAAAGGACTTTTTTAGGACATGACTATGGCGATTGTGAATCCTGCACCCTCCAATTACCAACTTCAACGGAAGTGCGGCAAGGAAGGGTGGGCAGTCATAGACGCTGGGGACAAGAAAAATTTTAACGAATCCATTGGATTGTCGAGTCAACAGGTACCGTACATCCTATTGTTATCCGCCACAAAACCCTCTTACAATTCGCACCTTTCAGTTTATTAGACCTCTTTCGGTGTATACGAGCGTAAGCGGATTGCACTGAACACGGACAACTTCATGTCTTCTTGAACACGGACAACTTCATCACTGGCGGATCCAGAAAAGGCGGAGGATCACGGAGGGGGGAGGAATTTTGCAGAAGGGAGGACCCTGTTGAACTTTTTTGAATGTTGGCCCATTTAGGCAGTGGTTTGGACACCTAATCGGTCCATTTTCGACAATTAACGAATATAAACGGCGCTGCAGGCGAAAATTTTGCTGTTTTCGACCACGTACAAGCAATTTTGTGCTGAAAACTAGGCCCACTAGGCGCGTTTCTTCTCCCACCGCCAATCCCTTTCCCCCCTTTTCCCCCCTAGATTTTCGATTTCGGGAGGGGGAATTCCCCCTTTCCCCTGGATCCGCCAGTCAACTTCATGAATGTCACGGGGCGTTTGGTACGGGGCGGTGGAGCCTAGGGCTGGCTGACGCGTGGAGCGATGGGAGGTGTGAGATGGGGCGTGAGCGCGGAGGGAGGCTTGGGCGGATGGTAGGCGGTGACAGCGAACGTGTGCGGCGTGTGAGAGGAAGGCACTCTTAGGCGGAGGGCATGTGTGGGGAGGCGTGTGAGAGGGAGGCAACGAACGTGTGCGGCGGATGGGAGGTGGGGCGTAGGCGTCCTTTGACGGCGGCGGCGTGTGCAGCGGGAGGTGGGGGGAGGCGTCCTTTGACGGCGGCCGTTGGCGGCGACCGTCCGCTCCGTCGTCCACGCCTGGAGCCCCCATCAGCCTTGTGGCGGGGGCGGCGTTTCCAGAGTCGGCGGCGGGCTAAACGTCAGCAAACGTGTTTAGGCACGCTTTTTGGAACAGTATTGCTGAAGCGCCTACGTCGGGCTGGCGAGGTCCTCGTCGTCGTCGTCGCCTTGCGCCGCGTTGAGGCCTTGCCACGAAGGCAAGGGCTCAAACAAATTCGGCGGCGGGGCCGCCTGCACGGGCTGGGCCGCAGTCCCCGCGGCCGTCGGTGGAGCCTGCGCGCCGGGCGCGCCCGCGGCCAGTCGGTCTGTAAAGAAAAACGTTTCATATAGTAGCCGTCACATGAGCATGCAGCGCTTGATCACGCACCGTGATAAAAGACCATGTTGCGCGTCGTTTCCGGGACGCGCAGCAGGAGGGCGTCCATCCAGACCGCCTCGTCCACCGCCGCGTTCTGGGCCAGCACCTCCGTCATCGCTGCGATGTAGTTGCAGCTCTGGAGGTACACATCCCGCTCGGGGATGCGGCCGTTTGTCCCGCCGTAGAACGGCAGGACCGCCCTCAGGGCGTCCAACGCCCCACGGAGTTGGCGTCGCCGCTCGGCGTGCCGGTCGGGCGCGGCGGCGACGGCTTGCGCGCCTCCGGCGGCGGGCGCGCCTCCGGGGGCGGGCGCGCCTCCGGCGGCGGGCGCGCCAACGGCGGCGGTCGGCGGCGGCGGTGGGCGGGCGGCGGCGGCCGTCGGCGGCGGTGGGCGGGCGGCGGCGGCCGTCGGCGGCGGTGGGCGGGCGGCGGCGGCCGTCGCCGGCGGTGGGCGGGCGGCGGCGGCCGTCGGGAAGGGGCCGACGGGCAGCAGGCCGCCTCCGGCCGTGTTGGGCCCGGCGGGGCCGGCAGGCGGCGGGGCAAGCTCGGCCTCTTGGTAGTCCCTTTCTCCTGGCAGCCAAGTGGAGCTTGCCGCGCGAACGGGCGGTACTTGTAGGCGCAGAGCGGCCAGCCGGCATTTCGTCGTCACCGTCGACGTCGAGCAGTGACAGCAACGGACGCGACGAACGTGCGGTGGCACGACCTGGTCGACGAGCCAGAAAGCGCCCTTTAGCGCCACCAAGGACCAGCATCACCAAGGAAGTTCTCGATGAAAGAGGTGAAGGAGACGCAGCTTGCCGAGTATTGATGACGGACATTGTGTGCTCACACCGTAAAGGAGCTGAACGTTAATCGAAATCCGGACTTGTAGGCCAAGTGCGCACAAGGACGGTTGAATGCCAAGACGCAAATGATGGTAGAAGCCCTCCATCACCTTGGTGGTGGCAGCGTTTGGAGAGGACTGCATTGCAGGAGCGCCTACGTCGGGCTGGATGCGTCGTCGTTGCCTTGGGCCAGGTTGGCGCCTTGCCACCAAGGACATGCCTGCGTGTGTTGCAACCACGCACTTGAAAGCGGCGGCCCAAATGGCAGCGTCGGTGGCACCTGCACTGGGCCGGCCACCGGAAGGGGAGCGGCTGGCAGCGGTGGAGGGAGCAGCGGCACCACGGATCCCAGTAGAGGTGGTGTCGGTGCTTGCGGCAGCGCCACTACCGCTACCGCCACTACCGCTGGAGAGAAATGCGTGAGAGAAGCAAGACAATTTCATTTCATCAGCGCGCGCGCGAACCATCCCGTCCGAGCAGTTGCACGAAACGCACGCAGGCACCCGATCATACACCGATGCATGCACAATGCACATGCTGAGGAATGGATGGAGCCGCACCAGTGTGCTAGATCATGGCGCACACGTATGCACGTGTTCAACAGTCAAACATGGAAGAGAAATGCGTGAGAGAAGCAAGACAATTTCATCACGCGCGCGCGCGAGGCGTCTCGTCCAAGCGGTCGCACGCACGCACGCACGCACCCGATCATACACCGATGCACGCACACGCTGGGGAATAGACAGAGCCGCCGCCTCCGCCCGTGCGCACTGGCGCACTAGATGGCGCATGCACATGTTCAACAGCCAAACATGGTGAGAAGCATGAGCAAGGAAAGACAATTGAAGCTTGTAGTGCGGATGACAGGAATCGGGGAAAAAGGCGCGCTGCATTCACTGCCACCATACCTGTAACTGGGGGGGGGGGGTGGGGGGCCCCCCCCACCCCCCAAACCTCCCCACAGATAAAAATTTGCTGTTTTCGACCACCTACAAGCAATTTTATGCTGAAAACTAGGCCCACTAGGCGCATTTCTTCTCCCACCGCCTATCCCTTTCCCTATGCTACATGGGCCATTGACGGCCTCCTAGCGTTGCCCCTAATCCAACAACAACATCCCTTTCCCTCCCCCCCCTACGTTTCCGATTTCGGGAGGGGAAATTCCCCCTTTCTCCCACCCCTGGATCCGCCAGTGCCCCCAGAATTCGACCATTTACTCCCCCCTCCCCCCCCACTCTTCCAGACCTGGTTACAGGTATGCCACCAGACGTGTCCGCCATTGCATTTTGTTTACTCCAAAAAGGAATTGAATTAAAGAAAAACGTTAAAAAACGTAGAGCAAGAAATTGAAATGAGGAAGTATTTTGAACGTGGCGGGAAGTTTTGTAAATCGGAAATTGCATGTTCCTGTGCACTGAAATAGCATCGTTTGTCTGGAACGAATTTTTAAATCTGTGTTCCCACTACCCATTGTTCGTTTGCTTTGTTGGTTTGTTCTTTTCTCACTACAAGTCCTTAGAAGAGCGAGCCTCAGCCAGGCAGCGCCCTACAGTTGTTGGGAAAAAGGGTACGGGAAGATGAGGAGCCTCTTCCCACTCGCACACTCACATGCACAAAATGAATCACCTCCATGGAAAGTAACCAGTACGTTACACAGATCTGGTTTCGCTGACATACTTGTAGAAATTGGACCAAGGATCACCTACGTAATGCGATGTAAATTTAACGAGGCGTATGGGGAAAAATTCAAAATTTTCGACGCCATGGCGACGAAGAAGGAGCTGGACAGTGCGGACGAGCGCCATCACACACCGTAGACACATTCGACCGATTAGGTGGACTTGCGCCCCACCGCGCCACCCACTACAAAACCGTCCGAGATGGTAGCCGCCGATCTTCTGCGCAATAACCACACACTCAATCTCAACGTGGACGAAACCGATGGCAGACGACTGCGTCAGAAGTGCAAGGCTGCAGCGTGTAAAACTAAACAAACTTTGTTCATCTGTGGCGCATGTAACGTCGCGCTGTGCGGGAGACGGAAAAAAGCCCGCTGAAAAAAGCCCGTCGGAAAAAAGCCCGCTGAAAAAAGCCCGCCAGAAAAAAGCCCTCCAGGAAAAAAGCCCGCTGGAAAAATGCCCGCCAGAAATATGCACGTGCTTTTTCTGTTCGTCCTATTTTTAATCGCGCTCTTCTGTTTTATCTGCTTCGCTCGGACTGTCTGCCTGTCTCCTTTCCGTCGTCAGGGCCACTTGGCGGCAGTGCTTTCACAGAAGGGCAGGGAGAAGCTTGCCTTCGACGGCTAACTGCGCCGTTGTCTTTTGGAGCTGCAAAAAGGCGCGCGCCACTCGCTGCAGGAGTCTCCTCTAGGCGCCCGAAGGGGACCGCGCCCTGTGGCGCGCCGAGATCAAACAATCACGCGTCTGACTTGGACGTCACGCAGGCGACGGCGGGCTTGTAGGCGGCTGTCAGACAGAGGTCAGCAGCTGCCCTTGCGCTGGAGACGTTGAAGGACTGTTGTTGTTGGAGACGCTGCGCAATCTCTCAAGCCCAACCTCGATATGCAGCGCTCAAGACTGAGAGCGTTGCCTTTTCCAATACTCAGACGCTGGCTCCTTCTTCCATCTGTCGCACTCGATGTGCGCAACGAAGTGAGCAGCGTCCACCTCGCCTCCCTCTACACCAACAACGCCGACTTTGCCCTGCTCATTCGGAAGATTCCTACCACCGCTGGTGCTGTCCCTTGTCCCTGTCGGTGGCAACATCGATGCTTAAAACTTAGGAGCGCGCGTGCGAGAATGGCACCAGCACGAACGCAAGTTATAGCGGGCATTTTTCCAGCGGGCTTTTTCCTGGAGGGCTTTTTTCTGGCGGGCTTTTTTCAGCGGGCTTTTTTCCGACGGGCTTTTTTCAGCGGGCTTTTTTCCTAGATCCGCGCTGTGCAATACTACGTGTTTTCTCAAGTGGCACGCGGCAATGTAATCATGCGTCCGTCCATGTACATGCGTCCGTCCATGTACACGTGATAAATAATCTAAAAAATGCGTGCTTGAGCCGCGCCTGCTGTATTGTGACGCGCCTGCTGCTGCCAAGCCACGCCTGCCCCGTAAAACGTGAGCGTGCAACGTGAAGCGAGCGTGTGTATGTGTTTGTGCACCGCTTCCCACTCACACATTAACACTAACAAAATGAATCATCTCCATGGAAAGTAGACATTACGTTACACGAACATCAGCTTTCGCTGACATACCTGTAGAAATTCGACCGAGGATTACCTACATAATGCGATGTAAATTTAACGTAGCGTACAGGGAAAAATTCAAATTTTTCGTTCCTCGTATGTCGCTTCCTCGTATGTCACAAATTATCGATTTTTTGACTGATCCATGTACGTCGCTGGGCTTGCGTCGTGAGCGTAAGTCTGCGTCGTGAGGAGTGCGCGCTCACGACGCGGCATAAGGAGATAGACCACCAACTTACATAGTTGCTGCAGGCCAGCGGAGATGCGCGGAGCCGAGCTGGAGTGGCTGGCGGCGGCGCTGGCGCTGGCCGGGGCGGTGCTGGACAACCTGGTGTTCGTGGGCATCTGGCACTGCCTGGTCGAGCTCTTCCCCACCGGCCTGCGCAACAACGCCGCGACCGTCGTCCGCGTCGCCGACGTGCTCACGGGCGTTCTCGTGCCCCAGTGGGTCTACCTAGAGGTCTGCGCGCAGCTCGCTTCTCCTTTCTGCAATACTTCGTGTGCGGTATTTGCATATTGCATGGCCATTTGTACAGTAGGCACCTCTCACAGTATAAAGCAGTTTGAAACTTGGGAAACCTGGAACGAACCTTATTCGCAGCTTGAATGTCTTGGCGATTTGAAATGTCTGTCTTTTTCTATAGGGTCGGTTGCCAGGCCTGCCTTTTTGGATCGTGAGCGGCTCGAACGCGCTGGCGGCGCCACTGCTTTGCCAACTGCTGCCAGAGACCAAAGGGCGGCCTCTGCCTGACAGTCTCGCCGACGTCCATGCATTGGACAGAAGCACACGCCACTGCTGGTACGGTAGTCGGTAGCGTTGCTCGTAAAGGCAGAAAGAACGATAAAGGCCGTTTCATGTCTCGAGCGGCTATCGACAACGAAGCGACAAACATTTCAAATGATTCTGACGGCGCGGAGACGACCTCAGATGGCGACGACGTGACATGAGCTGGAGAGACGCAAAGAGTTCGAGTGCATTCGATAGAACAATTGCTGCCTACAAACGAACAAACGTTTTCACTACTTCGTTTCCACTAACAAGTCTGTGCAATCAGGGTGTACGCGTCAGCGTACAACCCTAATATGTGACGACTTCTCAATGCGCATATTTGAATTTGCGATCGCCTATAACTGTTGATTGCCTGAACGGATTTGAACGCGTTATGGCTCAAAAGAAGCGCATTTGTCAGGGGACCGTACGTACCACAGCGCGTTTCGGAATTATTGCGCGTTAAGGGGAAATGTCCAAAAATGTCTCAGATTAGTGTCTTTTTTTTCTTCGTGTTTTCCACACAGTTTTTGGAGCACCACTCGTGCGTGAGTAGTGGCGCGGGTAATCGGGATGAAACTCAGCGTGTTTAAGCGACCCATGATCACAAATTCTTCCTCCAAAGGATTTCCGTCTCGGTTGTACCAATGTCGAGAAACTGCCCATTTTATCCAACTATCGACTTTTCCTTTGACATTTGGGCCGAAATTTTGTGCCCTATAGGCGCTCTAACGGTGCGTCGCAGCGCTTCGCTGTAAAGGAGAAAGTTGGTTGTCTTGACCTGACTTGTGTTACTTTCAACAATGGACCAAGTTGAACGCACCAAAATGCCACCCCATTATACGGATAGAGGGAAATGGCGATATTTCGCTGTGGTTAGGTCTTATGGCCTAAACACCAATAATAAAGTTGACGGCCCTTCGATGTAGAACATTTCATTCCTTGAAGTCAACACGCTCCGACGCACCAAAATATTTTCACTTCCGAGATAATCGATAAATATCGATATGGGTAGGTCCAATCACTTCGGCTAAAACACAATAGTTGACCGCCTACACGTGTAGATCATTTTGATTCTTAACACCGCTATGCTCCGACAAACCAATATGGCACTGCAGATGTGCACGCACGCACACACACCGTCAAATGGGCTTCTTCACAAAAAAACTCTATGTGGGTAGATCGGATCACTTCGGCTAAAACACAAAAGTTGACCACCTAGTCATAGCGATCATTTTCATACTCTACATCACTATGCTACGACGCAGTAATATAGCACAACTGCAAGCGCACGCACGCACGCACGCACACACGGACGCATGGACGCATGCACACACACACGCACGCACACACACATGCACCTGCTGCTTTTTTCTAGTTTTTTGGTACAATGGGTGCTGGTCTGCTGCTATATCTCTGCATGTGGGTGCATTCAATTCCCACTGCGCCATTCGCCAATTTTCGTCAACTTTTTAATACATGGGTGGGTGTGTTTTCGTTGTGTCTTTCTTTGCCTTATGAAAAAACACTGAATTAAGGAAAATTTTGCAGTCAGCTGCAAAAAATGGAGAATATGTGACTTCCCTAGACTAGAGTTCAACCTGACAAAAAAAGTAAAAGAGCAATGCATTGAAGTCCATTTTGAAATAAACTCTGGTCTCAGAAAGTCACGTGCTCCATTTTTGCCAGTTTAACGCAAATTTTTCCTTAATAAACATAGCCGATAACAATAAAAACATAACAATAAAACATAGCCGATAACCTGTGCTGGAGCTGTTTCAGCTGCTATTTCAATGGCAATGAATGGTCACTACAATGCCATAGACACTTACTCCGTCTGATATGTATGGATAATCATTTTTATTATCATAATTATCATTTACCTGTCCTTCGAAAATCCGTAATCAGCACACACCACACCACACCACACAAGAATCCAGTTGTGCTTATGGTTTTTAGTTGTGCCTGCAATGTGTGTAGGACAGTGGTGTGGGTGTGTCACTTTTAGCTGGGCAACAGTGATGTCGCTAGAATGACTGTTGTCCGAAATGAAACATGCCAAAATGGCTCACGCTAAAAACACCGGAATATCTGGCAGGGCAATTGATTGTCCATACCATTGTACGCTCTTATACAATCGTTTTTCAAAGCGGACTCCACGTCAACTGCAATGTTGTTATACATACAATCGTTTTTCAAAGTGGACTGCACTGCAATGCCCTTATAAAATTTTTTCAAAGTGGACTTAAGCAATGCGCGCTATACCATTACTTTTCAAGCTGAACTTTGGTCTCCGGAAGTAACATATTCCCCCTTTTTGCAGCTGCCTGCAAATTTTTCCTTAATTAGTATATCTAGGTATGCACGCAATATGAACACACTGTATAACAGGGGCATACACCTGCCATTGGAATGGATGAATGCATTGTAAACACAACGGTACAAAGACTGGAACAATACAAGTCAATGCGTGGGCCAGATAAAATTATCGATGCAACGTCAGCAGCGGCTGGCAATGGCTGCCGGATATCGGAGGCGCGCTCGAAAGGAAACACCAATGCCGAGCCAATATTCATTGCCGTTTTGCGAGCTCCGGCCAATATTTGACTTGTCGAGCTCACAGGTGCGGTGCAGAGCAGGCGACAGTGGTTGGTCGTTGACGATGAAAGTGTGTGCTCGTCTCCGTCGCGGCTGCTACTGGCGCTGCTCGCATGGGACTGCGGCGTGGGGCGGCGGGAGACGGAGGCGCTGCCGGTGCTGCTGCTCCCCCTGGGCGCCTTCCTCTTCAAGGCCCTCTCCGTCGCCCAAGTGGGCCTCACCGCCTACGAGACGACGCAACTGGTGCGCGAGCTCAAGCCGCTCTTTGACGATCTGAAGACACTGAAGAACGTCGCGGAGCGCAACCGCCTTCTGAAGCTGCTCGCGAGCAAGGGCCTCCTCGGCGACTACGGAGACCAGATCGCCGCGGCCGTCTGCTCGGGCAAGGGCGAGCGCGTCTCGGCCGTGCTCAAGGCGATCAAGGTCGAGAGGCTGTTGTTCAGTCTGGCCAAGAAGACGTCCTTCGGCACGCTCATCAGAGGCGTCCAGCAGGTGCACGACCAGTACAAGCGGGCTCGGCGCATCGCCGACGTCGCCGTTGAGGTCTCCTGCAAGATCAACTGACCGCCACCCGACAACACCTGCAGGAGGTGTCCTCCAATCGGATGAGATTAGGCTGCATTTCCTGATGTCAGTCCTACAATGTGCGGCGCGATTGCTTTTTTTTCTTTTTCGATCAACTTACGCTATGTCGTTTCAGTGGAACGGAAACCAAAATGGATTATTACTAGGGCGTTTCTCAAACTCGACGAAGAGACCGAACAGTGAAGCAGGAGCGTTGTGTGAATGTTGCCATGTTGCCAGTCGGGTGTACAGACAGGGTGCGGGGCACTCCTTGCGTCGCACCTTTTGTCGCGGTGTACCGTAAATCCTCCAATAGTGCCCCCCGGGGCACTATTTTTTCAACCTCTCCTTACCCGGGGGCACTATTGGACGGGCACTATTGGAGAGGGGGGGCTTTTATATTATTTTACGGAAAAATTTTGAATGGAATGCTATTTTTTTGGCTGTTAAATTGCCTATTTTTGTGATTTTGATCACTTTTGCCATTTAATGGTTTATTTACCGTTAATAGTTGCTGGAACGTACTATTATCGGTCTTAGTAGTAGCGGCGCACAAATATGATATAGTGACTGAATCATTATACTTTTTGCCCATAAAAGGCCCATGGCACAACATACCCCTTACCCCCGGGGGGCACTATTGGAGGGGGGGCTCTATTATTTCAACCTTGCCGTACCCGGGGGCACTATTGGAGGGGGGGGGCACTATTGGAGGGGGGGGGGGGGTTGCATTGGTAACGATTACCGATGCAACGAAGTTGACTCTGAGTGAACCAATTCAAACGAAATTTTGAAAACGTATAAAAAACACTTTAGCTTTTATACTCTGATATCCTCCAACTTTCTCTTTCTTACAAGTCGAACACCACAACTTTCAAAAGTTGTGGTGAGGTTCAGTTGTGGTTGATGGTGCGTACTGTCGACGTCCTTTTGTCCGGGCAACAAAAGGAGTGAGTACGAACGGACAGCCAGACCGCGATTTGCATCTTACACACTTCAGTGGTACTCACACTACAGTAATACTCCTTTCAGCAGCTCTGGCTCCGCTCGCTCTCCTTGCAGCATCTGTAGCTCATTTCAACTATTCATAATGTTCTCGGAAGGCATCAATGAGAAGGGTGCGAACTTCACATGGTCCAACGCGTCCTGTTCCACCCTCCACTCTTCTTTCAGTCTGCACGCCACCTCTGTAAAACAGGCAAAACAAAAATCAAAACCAAAACAAGCAAATGGGTTGTATCTGCGCTTTGTGGACTGCGTGCGTGCTTAACCCCACAGGCACTCGAACCCCCGGTGCCTCAGAGTGAGATGTGATGTTACAGCTACATACCTAGTAGTGATCGCACAACAAAGCGAAACAAACCGTCTTGGTCGGTGGAGATGCACTCCAATATCTCTCCCGCATTGGACGCGATAGTCGTGAGAAGCTGCTCCTCTGACACCGTTTGCGAAGAATGACTCAATCAGTCTTCAACTTATCGCAAACACTTGTGGCGCAAACGCGCTCCAGGGCGTTCACCATTTCGGATGGCTTCTGTCGAGGAGGGGTCGCTAATCATAAGTGGGTGCTGAAGTCGTATAATGAGATGTACATAATGCACACTATAAACTACATAACACAAAGCGATAGATTATCGTCAGACCTGTACCGGTTTAATAAATTAGAAGTTAAGCTCAAACATGCGGCAAGGAGGTCGTGAGCGAAGACGCTATGTAGTTATGTATGCGAGCTACATACTGGTTTGATGGCAGATGGTTCATGCACCGACTCCGAGAGCTGCAGAAACGGCGATTGTATGAGGACGTATGATGGCACACTACTTTCGTCCTGCAGAACTACTCGGTGGTGTCCTCACAAGAATGAGCAGCTGAGCTTGGCAATGGCAGACCAAGGGAAATTGCGGCTGGTATATGTTCGACGAAGAAAGAGTGAGTGTCTTTCGCCCACCTGAAGCACGATGAGCAGCGGGGCGAGGGCGACGTGTCGAGTGCCGTGCCAATGGAGCGTCCAGAAGAGCAGTCTGTTGAGGGCAGTGGGCAGCCGCTCGTGCGGAGGCGTCATCGCCCACGAGCACGCACACCTCGTCCGCCTCCAGCACCGTCTCATGCAGCTCAACAAGCACTGCGTCTGAAAGGGCTCTCGCAAACTGATATGACATTGCGCGTGCGTGCATAGGAGTGCAAGTGCTGGGCCTCATCCAAATTCGCAATGGCGCATCGCATCCGACCAACCTTTGTCTTTTCGTTGCAGCTTGAACAACTCCTTGTGCCGTATGAGGAGAACGATCAGTGACTTGTCCACACATTGAGACCCCAAACTCTTCCTAAACTCAGTCAGAATTGTTAGCCTGGCAATTAACCTGGCACAGCAATTATCGTAAAAGCTTCGAAACAAGCTGCCCTTCAGCGCATCTGTACCACCTGTTTTTTTTTGGGTGTGTTGGGTGTTGGGTTTATATAAGGGCTGTACACTGACGCGCTCACCCTGATGTGTGCGTGTGTTTCTGTAGAGCAGCGTGCGTGTGCGTGCGTGCGCGTGTGTGTGCACGAGTGTAGTTTCCCTGGGTCAAGAAGCGGCAATGGTCACCACGGTTACAGTAAACAATGTACCTGCGGGTGTTTTCTGAACACGTTTTTTCAGGTGATCCTATGCGGGAACCAAGCCACCAGCCAGTGGAGAAGCTTGACGACGTCCAAGAACGTGCATGCTGACAGCGCAGCCGCCGCGTCGCTGCTAGGAGGAGTAGTGACGGCTGGAGTGTGGCAAGCGCCCAGTTTGCTTGCTGCCGAACACGTGTTTCGGTCGCTCTCTAAGACGGGCACTTTGTGTTTTAACAATTTTGGAAGTTATGCAATAGTATCACGCGTTTTGCATTAAAATTATTGTGATAAAATACATGGGCCAAAAAGTGCTTGTTGCTGTTGACCCAGCTGCTGGTGATTCATTGGCACCGCGTTAGTCTCCATTGGTGAGGTCTGCTCTTCCAAAAGTCGTAGTGTCACTACTCTGGAGAAGAGGCCTCGCCCAAGCCTTCATCGGGTGAAGCTCAGGCGGGATGCTGCTGCGGTTCTTCGCTCGACGTTGAAGATTCTTGGCTTTGATCCAGTCCAGCTTCTGAATCCAGCTTCTGAATTCTCTGCACATCTTCGCAAAAGGCGGAGATAGCGCTGTAGGCTTGAAAATATTGGAGAGAATCGCACCTGTAAGTGTGGCAACAATGTGAGGATCGAATCGTGCGGTATTACGTTTTAAGGTGTTGGGGTTTGCGTTGCGTCGCGCAAGAATAGCCAACTTGTAAGCACCATCACACCCAAATGGAATGGGGGAGAGGTAACTTGAGGAGGATGGCCACCTTTTGGTAATTTTATGTCTTTTACATATTAATCGGATTATTCCCGGTTTGTAACCATGCCAGACACAGATTGATGATATGGTTACCGATCCCCCGACTCGCCAACCGTACCTTATCACCCCAAAACAGGCCGTCTGCCAGTTTCTGCCCGCCGGGACAGCCTTTGGAGCGATGAAATTACTGTATGAAGAGCGGGCTGTCGGCTAAGATGATCGCAGCGTCTACGCGCACCATCGCGGCGACTGTTGCCAGTGGTTACGCCTGCCAAGCCCAGCGTACCGTTCAAGGCGAACGCCCGCATGTCTCTCCAGTCGGCAGGTTCGAACAAGAGTTCCTTCTGAAGAAACGCAAAAGCTCTACGGCGGAGGACAAGCGATCGAGCAGAGAGTGCACGCGTGTAAACCTCCGACTGCGTGCCGCCAACCAGTCGGATGTCAACGTCGCTTTTGCGAGCTCGTTTGACGGTGTGAAACAGAGTCGGGTAAACTGACAGCAGCTGCGCCACAGGATGCTTTCCAGGAAAGTGCTGTCGAAGCGCAACCGAACCGCTGGAACTCGCACCAATAGACTCTGCCAGGCTCTGCAAACGCCTGTATTCGTCCAGTGTCAAAAACTCGTGCAGCTTGGCAACTGCTGGCCTTGGATAGTTGCCAACGTAGAACACAGCCAGCTGAAGGAGGTACCTATAAAAGGGTTGTCGATCCAAGTTTTTTTGGGGTAGATTGTGTGTGAGTGTCTGAGATGCATGCCAGCCGCCGCTTGAGTGTCGTTGCATGTTGTTGTTGTTGTTGGATTAGGGGCAGCGCTAGGAGGCAATCAATGGCCCGTATAGCATACCCATTTCCATGACGCCTTCCAGTCTAGAGCCGCATAATAGCCAGGGCAGCGACAGCACGAGAAACTCCATGGAAAGGGAAAGACTCGTTTTTTTAGTGGATCCATTTAGAAACGAACCGAAGTACGTGCGCGCAAGAGGCTGATTCTATACCACTACGCCATCCGCTGCCCAAGTGTCGTTTCGTATTGTTTGCAATCGCAGTGCGTTTGACGACGCAGTCGGAGGGAACATCCGCCCGCCTCCCCCCAAATCAGCCGGAACACTAAGCCTTAATTTATTTAGCTCCCCATTACATGCAGTTCGATGCATTTTGATTTAGCGCGATCTAAAGCATCGTCGACATTTGACTAATATTTTGGTGTCGGTTCAGTCAGGAAAAATGAAAAATTGCCAAGCTGAATCTAATGTGCATCTGGGCTGGTGGCTGAACTGTAAGAGGTGATATAGTGCACGAACGTCAACACGAGCGTACGAGGACGCGCACACCGACCTCATGTCGTCAGGGGCTCTGACGAAGGAGTCTCCTTCGACGCTCCTTGCGTAGAGATGCGGCCGAGACGAGCAGAAGGCGTTCTGCGCCGCGTTGAGTTCGAGTCCCTTGTCCAGCAGCTTGTCGACCGAAACTATTCTGACGCGCTCCAAGGGTAAGAAGCGCGCCATGCGGTCGCTAAGGGCTCTCGTGTCGGCACGAGCTGAAATATGCGATTCCATTTACGATAGTCGGTGGTGGTGCAACGGCACGACTGACGAGCTGCTGGCAAGGACCGCTGCCGACTTGGTTTTGCCGAGGACTCGGCCATCACGTCGCGGCGACCTCGACAACGAAGCTGCGATTCAGTGGCTCGGTGAACAAACGAGTTTTCCACGGCGTAGCTGGCCGGAGAAAACAAATGGGACAGATAGAAATCTTGTAGAAGGGGACGGAATGACCCAGTGCCCGCTGCGCGTGCGTGGCGTCGTTCTGCTTGTGCCGCGGTGTCCGATACCGCGTCGAATGGGGGCCAAAGATGACCAGATATGGCGATGCGTCGAAGGGGCCAAATCAACCTAAGCGCGATGACGATGAATGGGCGCCTACTAAGCATCTATCACAGGCCTGCTTGCCTGCCACGTCGCGGTTGACCACTACGAGACGCCAAAATCGACCTTTCTTTGGCCCATTCGACGCCCAATCGCGGGGGCGTTGCAGCAGCAGGCGGTCGAGTCTCTTTTGATCTTCCACTTGGATTGAGCGGTCGACTGGATAGGGCTTCCATTGGACGCACGTGTTTGAGGCAACTGCAGAATTGCACTCAACACGACACGGGACACGGGACACGCAGGGACACGGGTGTCCAGGGGAAAAAAAAAAAAGAGGGCCAACTCCTGTCCGTGCAGAGTCTGACGGTTCTAAGTCGGGGTGTCGGTTTCCCTTGCCGTGTCCGCGTCCCACGGTTATAAATCGGGCTTACTCGGTCGGCATTCGCTGATGATATTGCGAGTTGTTTGAAACGGTGTGCTGCGTCTACCTGGTTGTTGGAGTCGCAGCTGCTGGTGAGTACGGTATCAAACATGTATATGTGACATGTAGCTATGGGGTC
>JASAMY010000896.1:0-45189 GCA_030248085.1 Paralinhomoeus sp. GSCO2_6
GCATTTTGGTTTTGTATGTGTACCCTGTGCTGCAGCAGCGAATTCCACCTAATTAAGTGTCCACTGTCTACTAAAGGCTGATTCACAATTCACGGTCTTCCCATCGGTCTCGGTCTCGGTCTCGGTCTCGGTCTCGGTCTTCCCATGCCAAACAGCGAAGACCGATGCGAAGACCGAGACCGAGACCGAGACCGACGATGTTGGGAACTTTGAACATTTGCTCCGGTCTTCATCGGTCTTCATTGAACTCGTGTTGAACGCGCGCGCTACCGTAGTCACGCTTTACTATAGCCGCCACTCTCAAAGAATTTGTCGGTATTCGCATAAGGGTAAAGCGACTAGGAAATTAGCCGAAATTGAAAACAAGGAAGAGTTTACGATGCGTCGTATTCAACAGGTGGAGGCGGCGCCGTCTCCTTGGATAATTGACGACTGCTCTTATACCAAAAATCCAAAAAAAAAACGGCGGCGGCAGCAGCGGCAACGGTGTCGACGGCGGCGCTGACGACAGCTCCTGTAGCGGCGTCCGCGCCCCTGGCGGCGGTCAGAAGCGCTGGCGGCGGTCTGCGTCTGCCGCACAATGTCTGTCTGTTTGTCTGGTGGTAGTGCGTTCCCGTCGTCTACTGCGTGTGCTTTTTTTGTTTCCTACGGAAGTCGCATAAAAAAATGAAACAGGTCGAAAACAAGGGCCACAGTACGCTCTTTAATACGCTGAAAGGCGCGCATTTAACCGAAGATCATTGAAAGACCGGAGGCAACACGTCGTCAATTTGGCATGGGTCAAAAAGTCCGAGACCGAGACCGAGACGGATGCGAAGACCGAGACCGAGACCGATGGGAAGTCCGTTAATTGTGAATCAGCCTTAACACAAATCCATCCTACTCAGATCAGTCTGCACACTTTCAAAAAGGTCCCTACTCTAGTAGCACCTTAAAACACATGTCAAGGCAACATTGTAGATTCGTAGATAAACTTATGACGATGCTCCGTGGTGCTCATTGCGTTAGGAAACGAACAATCGCATTGCCCTTACACAAACGGAGGACAGGCGTTGCGATTGTCGTATGTGCGTTGATTCGCATTGTGCTGCACAGGGGAGGGTGTGGTGCTGTCCTGTCGCGTTAGTCTCACACCTCTCTCTACCCCAATTTCCTGTCGGTTGTTGCCCCCCCCCTATGAATACAGTAGCAGGTACGCACTGAAAGACTTTCGCTGAGACAATTTGCAACACAGGCGGACGCATGAATGCGCGCACTGCGAAATGGAGTATGGAAGACGAAAACTGAGAAAAATTGGTCAAGGGGCTCCGGCTGGTATAAACTTGAGCTTGAGTGTCACCCTTTGCTCGCATCGTTGTTGTGTACCGTCAGACGCACACGCACTTGGCTCCCTTTTTCAAATTTCATACATACCGTAAACCCTATAATTATCCCCCCGGGGCTAATTTTTTCGTTCGAGCTCTAGGAGGGTGTATAATTATAGGGGGGGGGCTAATTATTGGGGGGGGGCTTATAAACTGGAAGTGTCGATGAGTGGGAAGATGTGTGGGCAAAAAGGCGCGTGGAGGCGATTTTTAAGGGAAAAAGGCGCTGTGCACACACGTTGGTACACTCTAACACACTTTCACACAGTCTCACATGCACATACGTGTACATACATACACATGCGCGACCATACACACACCCAGACATGGAAACATGTGCCTTTTAGACGATGGTTCATTTAGGGAGGGGGCGTAATTATAGGGGGGGGGGGCTTATTAACTCAAAGTGGTCTTGGGAGGGTGTATTATTATAGGGGGGGGGCTAATTATAGGGGGGGGGCTAATTATAGGGTTTACGGTAGTTCCTGCACAAAAGTACCAACGTTGTCGGGCCCCATTTTTTTGAAATGTTGATTGTTGGCGAGGTTGATACAATAGTGTCCCCGGGTTGCTGTTAGAAGACCCACCGTATGTCAGTGAGTTTTCAAGGTGATTCACAACTGTATTTATGCGTGGCAGACTTGCGCAGTAGGTCACTGACACAACGACAGTCGTGCAACCACACGAGTTTAAATATCACGTATATCACGTAAGTTTAAATATCACGTTTAAATTAAATTGAAGTTTTTGTCGTCTCACTACGATTTTTCTTTTTCTCCGTTTTTGCCTCGCAATCCCGCAAGCTCCATTTCTTCTCCAACGACATCCTGCATTTCTTGTTCTTGATTTTCTATTGCGCGATTTTCTGAAAGCTTGAGTAGCGCGAAAGCGTATTTTCTGAATTGCTTGTCAACAAGCAAGTAGATGAATGGATTCGAAGCCACAGAGGCCTTTGCTAAGACTGAAGCAGCCAAAATAATTGGCGTATCCATTGCGTTTGCCCCATTGACTTGGATGACTATCACAATAATGGCGTAAGGTAGCCAGAAAAAAGAAAACACGGCCAATAGAACGAGTGTCTAAAATTAAATTAATGTACCTAGGTACTCTGTCACTAAGATTCCTCCACAAATGTGCCTATTTTTTTATTACAAATGTATTCCCTGTGGGTGTGAGACTCAATGTTCGCAACTAAACGCAAAATTCAACAAGTGCACGTTATGCGTATATTTATGCAATGCAATTCACGTGTGCAATGTTCATGGCAATGCAATTCACGATTTTCTGTTGAATGCAATAGTGATGCGCACCAGTTTCAAGGTCTCTAAGCGATTCGGCTTGTCTCTCTCAGTAGCGCAATGCTCAGCGGTTCTAAACTTGCGTTTGATAACAGCGCTGGAAGCCATAATCGGTACGAATGGTAGGACAAAGCCTCCAGTAAACAGGTACAGAATGTACGAACGGTTAAACCGGTCTGTAGAGCGAAAGTCAAAGCAGCAGGTCCAGTTGTACACGTCCGGCCGGTACGTTCCCCAACTGAGAAGCTGAAAGGATCTATGACCATAAAACAGCTAAATAATTATCACTGTTTAGACCCTATTTATACCCATTTTTGACCAAAAGGTACAAGTATAACTAAAAGAATGGCTACTACCCCACTTTTTGCTCCAGACACCCCCCCCCAGAATTCGGCCATTAACCCCCCCCCCCACTCTTCCAGACCCGGTTACAGGTATGCGCTATACCAAAAGCCAATACACTACAGCAATCATTTCCGGTGGGATAGTAAACAAACACCGTAAATCCTCCAACAGCACCCCCGGGACACTATTCTTTCGGCCTCGCCTACCTCCTCCTATTGGAAGGGGCTTATGCTTTCAACCTAAAAATTTGAATGGCAGCAATGCTAATTTCGCTGTCAAAATTGCCGATTTGTCGGTAAAAGGCACATGGCAATGGAATATACCACACCCCCTTACCCCCGGAGCACTGGAGGGAGGTAGGGAAGCACTGTATTTTTAATCTTGCCGTACCCGGGGGCACCATTGTAGGGGGGGGGGGGGTTATTGGAGGACATACTGTAGGTACCTATTTGCACAGTACCGGTGGGGCAGCGAGCAGCAGCGGGACAAGCCACACCAAAATATGAAACGCTCCTTTTACACCGTTTGCATAGCCAATTACGCTTCTTCCCGCTGAGATATAAACGAAAGCGGTCTCAATGGTCATGGCGGCCAGAGCCCAGATTGTGACGAAGGCGCAAAGCCCTTGCAAGAACGCGTAGAACTGGCAAGCTGAATTCGCAAATAAAAGTTTATGCACGCCCGCACGCACGCACGCACGCACGCACGCACGACGGCACGCACGCACGCACGCACGCACGCACGCACGCACGCACGCACGCACGCACGCACGCACGCACGCACGCACGCACGCACGCACGCACGCACGCACGCACGCACGCACGCACGCACGCACGCACGCACGCACGCACGCACGCACGCACGCACGCACGCACGCACGCACGCACATACGCACATACGCACGCGCGCACGCACGCGCGCACGCGCGCGCGCACGCACGCACGCACGCACGCACGCCCGCACGCACGCACGCACGCCGGCACGGACGCACGCACGCACGCACGCACGCACGCACGCACGCACGGACGCACGCACGCACGCACGCACGCACGCACGCACCTACGCACGCACGCACGCACGCGCGCGCGCGCGCGCACGCACGCACGCGCGCGCGCGCGCGCACGCACGCACGCACGCACGCACGCACGCACGCACCGTAGTGTCCAAATGCCCATCCGCCGTGGTAAATACTGAATACCATCATCCAATATGTCAGAACCGGAGAGATTACATCTGACACTGCAATGCTGATAATGTAGTGCTTTATTCCAACGTTCAACGTTGCCAACTTTTGGTACACCAATATAACAAGCCCATTGCCTGCAACTGCAAGAAGTGTCACTGCGGTGAGCGTCACGACGACACTCCACTTTTGGAAATCGCTTGGATGCGATTCGATAGGAGTTTGATCCGAAATCAGCATTTTCCTGCCGCAATCGTGTGAGCAATTGAAGCGTTGTGGAAAGCTTGTTGCCACTGCTGCACAATCGAGTTTCTTTTGCAGCTGTTGCCGTTTGGCCGAGAAAAACAACGCCTCCTCAGCCACGTCACATGATGTCGATTTATATTGGCCTCTGATTGCCAATCAACCGCAGCCTGCGACCAAACATCGTCGTTTGCTTCCTCCGTCGTCAGCAGTGTCTATCCAGCGTCAGGTAAAAGCCCCCAGGTAAAAGCAGAGACCAATCGACAAGCCTTTCGCGCTTGCACGAGCTACAACTCGCACTCACATGCGGACGAGTAGCAGCTGCTAGCCGGAAGGGTCATTAGCTGGTTGATTGATCGCGTACAGACACGGGCCTCTTGCGTAAGAAGGCTACCCTATGACTGCCCCAATCCGATTGAGTCAATCGTGACGCAAATGAGTTTGTCCGGCCACTGCACTGGATGCACTTGATGAACCCGGTGCGCAGCGCGTCGAAACAACTACTATTACATACGGCACATCGACAAGTATTGCCACGTTTTTTGGAGCTGTCATCTGTATGACGTCCGGGTCAAGGCTCGAGGAGTCGGATGATCAGGAAACCTTGATGATGATGATGATTGCAGCCTGAACTGCCTATTCACCCTTGGCGGAGAGGGGGGGGGGCAGATAAACGCCGCTATGTACATACAGTGTATGTACCTGTGGGCAACCGCCCTTTCCATGCCGCCTACTCCCGCGGTCATGATCTACAGCAACAACGTTGTTTTATAGACCTTCGTGACGTGCTGCAACCACTAGCGGATCCAGAAGGGGGGAGAGGGGTGTCTCCCCCTCCTGTCAGCTCAGATTTGGGGGGAAGGAAGGGGAGAGTTCAGTTCAGGGGGAGAAGAAGGAAAGGAGGACGAGCGAGCAGAGCGGCAAAGTGAGAAGATTCCTTGGGTTAAGGCACTCAAAAGCGCAAAATTTTCGCCTGCGGTGCTACGATTCTATTACAACTCACTATTGTGTGTTGCAAATAGTGCAAACAAAGCAAATGCCGATGCCGGGCCCACAACTTGACTTTTTTGATTAAACTGCGATGAAAAGATTTGACCTTCTCCCCCCTCTGTCAGAAAATCCTGGATTCGCTAGTGGCTGCAACAACTGAATCGACCGTATCAAAAGCATCTGTTTTCAACAATTTGTATTCAAAACGAAATTTTAAAACGAAAAAAACGTTTTTGTTATCGAAATTTCCAGTAAAGTGCGGATCAACCCGTTTAGGCAACTAGCGCAGTTTTATTTTTGGAATGGATTTGGCAATGCGTGCTACTGAAAATTGTGAATTTGCATTTTGAAGTACTGTATACATTGCAATTTGTCTTGTCCAAGTAGCCCGCCAATCGAGTCGACGAGTTGACGTTCTCTTTGATGCCAACTCAACACGCAATGTAATATTAAGGAAAAATTTGCAGGCGGCTGCAAAAAAAAGGTGAATATGTGACGCTCTTTTGTTGGAGCCCAGTTTGAAAAAGAGGGGTATCAATTAAGGCATGCCTCATTTATGTATAGCCACTTATGCTTTGCAGCTGATCAACTTCAGTTTGAACAAACCGTGTATAAAAACCGAACCAAACGCAGCAACACGTCGCATATTCGGCATTTTTTGTGTTAGCGTGCATGAGAAAGGAGCAGTGGCAATTATAGGACCTAACTGGACTGGAACACCCTGCATTCACATATGCCGCATGACTAAACGCCACGTGGTTGTGAGACAGGCAGGAAGGACCCCAGGGTCTTGCACATGGACCACTATGCAGATGTACGCATGTACGCACGCACGCACGCACGCACGCACGCACGCACGCACGTACGCACGCAAACACGTTGTATAGGAGCAGAGCGTTATTGGGTGAAATGCCAAAAAGGGAATGACGAATGGAGCCAGTACCGTATGCATACCTACACATCACTAACTGAACTGTAGTGGCAATCCACATCTCACAAATGCTAGCCAGGTGCCGATTATTTATGTAGGAACTTTGGCTGTGCCAGGTCAATGGTAAAGGATTGCTGTTGCGTTTTGGGTGAGTGAGATGGCTCACACAAAAAAAGTGCCGAATATGTGACGTGTTGCTGCGTTTGGTTCGGTTTTTATACACGGTTTGTTCAAACTGAAGTTGATCAGCTGCAAAGCATAAGTGGCTATACATAAATGAGGCATGCCTTAATTGATACCCCTCTTTTTCAAACTGGGCTCCAACAAAAGAGCGTCACATATTCACCTTTTTTTTGCAGCCGCCTGCAAATTTTTCCTTAATACAGTGTTTTTTCGTAAGACAAACATCGATGCGTAAAACCTATACAGGCACACGCACGCACGCACGCACGCAGGCACGCACGCACACATGCATGCATGTACGCACGCACGCATGCACGACATATGTACCATGTATGACATATGTAGCATGTTCGGTAGAATCCCTCGAGTGCAGTAGGAGACACTCATCATACAGAATGTGAGCATGTGGATTGAAAATAGGTACGCATGTATTTTTTTGGTTGACCAAAGCTGTGCACAACTAATTGTCATGCAAATGATACAAAGCAGGATGACCAATCAGCAAAATGGCACAGCATGCAGAGAAACTACAAACAGAAGCCACTGCGGATAATTATGTGTGTGTGTGTGCGTGCGTGCGTGCGTGCGTGCGTGCACTTCTGCAGCGCCCTATTGGTTCATCGGAGTGTAGTGGTGTAAAGAATCAAAATGATCTACGCATGGAGGCGGTCAACTTTTGTGTTTTTGCCAAAGTGATCTGAGCTACCGATATCGATATTTATCGATTATCTCGGAAGTGAAAATATTTTGGTGCGTCGGAGCGTGTTGACTTCAAGGAATGAAATATTCTAAATCGAAGGGCCGTCAACTTTATTATTGGTGTTTAGGCCATCCGACCTAACCACAAAGAGATATCGCCATTTCCCGCTATCGGTATAGTGGGGGCTGGCATTTTGGTGCGTTCAACTTGGTCCAATTGTTGAAAGTAACACAAGTCAGGTCACGACAACCAACTTTCTCCTTTACAGCGAAGCGTTGCGACGCACCGTTAGAGCGCCTATAGGGCACAAAATTTTGGCCCAAATGTCAAAGGAAAAAATCGATAATTGGATAAAATGGGCAGTTTCTCAACATTGGTACAACCGAGACGGAAATCCTTTGGAGGAAGAATTTGTGATCATCGGTCGCTTACACACGCTGAGTTTCATCCCGATTACCCGCGCCACTCACGAGTCGTGCTCCAAAAACTGTGTGGAGAACACGAAAAAAAAAAAGACACTAATCGGAGACATTTTTGGACATTTCCCCTTAACGCGCAATAATTCCGAAACGCGCTGTGGTACGTACGGTCCCCTGATGAATGCGCTTCTTTTGAGCCATAACGCGCCGAAATCCGTTCAGGCAATGAACAGTTATAGGCGATCGCAAATTCAAATATCCGCATTGAGAAGTCGTCACATATTAGGGTTGTACGCTGACGCGTACACCCTGATGTAGGTGCATGTCGCCCGCCTTTAAATTCTATTAGCGGTTGCCGAAAGCCGTCAAAAAGTTAGGTATTAGCATTTTTTTGCTGTGTTCCGCAAAGAAAAAACACCCTGTTCGGCTTGGCTCTCGTGCGCAGCAGCGCATATCATTTCAGCGTCGTAAGAAAATTGTTAGCAGAGCAGATAACGGCGGCTGGTAGGCTGGATGTACCAGCTATGTCGGTGTATTGCGACGCCCACAGAGACGCTACAGAGGCGAACGCCCTGTAAACCCATTACCGCTCTTTGCTTTCCGATGCTAGATAGTGTGTGAAGAAAGAAACGCAGCCGAAGACTCGGTTTGATGAAAATTGGAATTATGGAATTTAAACCGGTTTTGTTGACAACGGTCACGTTCTTGGTTACAGCAGTTTACGTCTGCGAGTCGTGCTGCAGGAAGAAGTCGACAAGTGGGTGAAGGGCGTCAATGCAACATACAATATTGCTTCTGCACATCCTCAACCCTACACGCACCCGCGGAATAATGTAAAGCATTTTGTGAGTTGACCATACAAGAATCAAAACATTATCGACACTTTCTTTCCCAGACTGCCCTCATTTCCCGCTACTTTACATTATGAGATCGGTTTAGAAGTTAGCACTTAGCAGTAGCACTGACGACTGACCACTCAATTTTCAAAGGTACACATTGAACCAATTTGTTTGGCCTTACATTATTGAACGAGTGATGTAAATACGATAAGATCCTTTAATTCATTTTCGTGTTAAAAAGCTTTCCGCTCTTTGTTGGGTTCTATCGCCACTACGGGCAAATCAGCTGTGTGATAAAGCAAACATAAAAATGAAATAAATCAGAAAATAATGCAAATAATAATTGCGTACAAATACAGAATTGATGCGTTGATTGAAATCACACCGTTTCAGCGGCGCAATACGACACGGGCGACCTGAAAATCGTGCCACTCACACCTTCAAAATCCTTCGATACCGTAAGCTACGACGTTGAGTTCTTCAACAGGGCCAGGGGCTATCCATTCTGCGATTTGACGACTCGACACGCGCGATTGGAGATTGGACAGGGCGATCAGAGCGCCGATTGGCTAATCGATAGCGGATGGATGGAAGTTGGAATGAAACTACTGCAGCGAAAGCTGGAAAACGGTACACAACCAATTTGAACTTTTCGGAGAGCACATTTGATAGTGTCTCATCCCCATAACTGCCAAAGAGTGAAATGGGGCAGTAAAATGTGACCAGTTATCTTTTTGAGCGGCTGACCACATCATACTCATTCATGTTGGTACACTACATAACACTTGACTCTAGATACCTTATTTTTTACCACAACCACCGGAGAGGGCGCAAGTGGGCCTTACGCATTCCGCTGCTACTACCACTCGAGTTGCGCCAATCTGATTCGTGTCAAGCTGAAAGCGTGGAAAAGGCTGGACCTGATTTCCGGACGCGTCTACTCGGCGAACACAATTCAGGGAGGCAGATTCGAGCTGGCGGCAGGAGCCGACACTTGTGGGTGTGCATCTGCAGTGTCATATTGGCAAGAATTTAACATAAATAACATCTTTAATTGAACACAAAAATGTGTGCGTGCGTGCGTGCGTGCGTGCATCTGCACACCCACCCTTCCCTCTGGATAGCACCTCATCTGCTTTTTTTAAGGTCTACGGTATTCATGTTTGCAGCAGTCGACATTGCAATCAACGCCGAGCGGCTCAAGGTCACTGCAAAGCCCGGCGCCGACATCTATTTCACGGGCTTCGCTGAAAAGCTTTTTCTGGAGCAATACGACGAGTCGATCAATTTCAACGGCACTGAACTGCGGACCAAAGAGGCTGACGTCATCCTGTCGAATTCCTCTCCCATCCTCAAGATCACCGATCGGTTGACTGGAATTATCGATCGGTCAACCGTCTATCTAATCGGCAGTCCAAGAATACAAGTGACGAGGTTGAACGGCGGCACCATTGTGAACATTGATGGGTAAGTCTGCGAGAGGTGATCAAAATCCAGATGGAACATGATGAATCAGTTCCTTCCATATGCGATTCGTTGCTAGACAACGCTTTCCTGTTCTGTCTCTTCACCCTGCTCATAACGTCGCGTTCTGTGGTTCGTTACTCGAATTTCCGACCTCTCTCTCCCAACAAAAGCATAGTTACTGGTTGGGTTTGATGCAAGAGAACCAGAGGGTTCGTGGTGAAGGGGGGGTGTCTAAATACATTCCGTAGAAAATGCCGCGTTTCTGTTTTGAACCGGAGGTAGTCGGGTGCCTATATGTGCTGTGTATACAAGGTGCTACACACGTACATTGTAGTCGTCGCAAAGCAACCGCGTATAGCAGAGAGAGAGAGAGAAAGTGATATCGATTCGTCGTCGTCTCTCTCATCACCGGAGTGGGAGCAACGCCGGAGGTGTAACTGGCCATCGAAGCTGGGGGGGGGAGAGTAAATCTGGGATTTTTCAAAAGTTGCTGAGGGTGACCTGCACGACCAAATTTGATACAATTTCTCTTCTTCCAGCCTCAATAATGACCTACGTGTGTATGCTGAAAACACAGCGCCGCAGGCAAAATTTTGTGAATTTTTGGCCAAAAACACGCTTCAGTGACTCTAAAAATGGTCAGTTGGAGCAAAAAAACAGCGCCACAGGCAAAATTTGGTGATTTTTCTTCCGAAAACACGCCCAAAAGACTCCAAAATGGTCTGTAGGTGCGTAAAACACAGCGCCGCAGGCGAAATTTTTGACATTTGGCCAATAAATGCTGCTCACAGGTCTGAAAAACACTTGGGAAGTATGAGAAACACAATTCAGCCATAGGGGCAACCTGCAGTCAGTGCAGGATTGACTAAAGCTGGTGTGGGGGGGGGGGGGGGTGGTCCTACTTTTCGTGCAGGATTGACCGAATCTGGGGGGGGGGGGTAAACCCTACCTACCACCCTACGCAGGTACACCTAAACGCCGCAATTCAAGGAATAGGCACGTCTACGCGACACTAACGCGAAAATAGCCTGGCCCAACGAATGAAAGCTCCATGGAAGATGCACACAAGCACACGAGTCTGAACCCTGGTGGCTGTAATCTACTAAGTACCTACCTGTACCGGGTGTGACCGATCTCTGAGGCACCCATTTGCATAATAGCACAGCCTCGCCACAGACTTCTAGACCTCCTGCCGTGCATCGCGAATCTACAAATGAGCCGTTCTCACGTTGGTTCATCGTCCAAACGTGGTCTAGCTACAATTTTCCAGAGGTACCAAGGTCATATTATTATATCAACACAGACCACTTCATTCCATTACTGCAAAAAGTCATCAAATCAAAAAGCTCAGGTTGGAGATCTACGATGCACGCGCGAACTATGAGACGTGGCGGAATCACTGTTCGTCGCACGGATTGTCAACGGTTTCTGACACGCGTTCAAAAGGTGGCATCGCATGAACCATCAACCGACGTCCTACACTTCTACACATCAACGGAAGAGAGATGCAGGTGCAGTCAGCAGTGAAGCCGATTATGGCCACGCAAGAAAGTGCGGTTTGAAAGCAGACTTGGGCAATTAAAGAATGCATTAAAAAGTAAAAAAATATGCACTTTTCCAAAAAAACAGTGTCAAACTTACCCAAAAAGTGGTTAAAATGGACAAAAACGACGGTTTTTAGTGTGCAAGACCCTACAAACGGACTTAGCAGCAGTCTGGACGGGAATAGCTAAATTACTGTTGCATAATTTGCAGCAGCGGAGGTGTGTGTTGACTGTCGAACTGAACACCACCACTGCGATCATCGTAAGACGGCCAAAACTGGCAATTTCTAAAATATGCAACAGATGCAACAGATGCAACAGGTGCAACAGATCACTGTTCCCGCTTCCAGTTAGCGAGGGGGGTGGGGCGGGTGGTGACGACGGCAATATTGCCACTGTTGGCAGAGAAGAAACCGTCGCGTATGCAGCTGCCTCCTCGCGGTTCGACGTCGACGGCCCTCCTTCTCCTTTGGCGGAGTCGACGCCCGTCAAAAGCCCGTGAAAGAAGCGACAAGACCAACGTCCTTCCCCAGAGAAACGGACCGTGAACCGAGCCGGTGAAGGCGACGTTTCGACGGCAGCAGAAGGGGTGTCCTTATTTCAATGATTTATGACCAGAAAATACACGTACCCAAGCAAATCGGCCCTGGTCGAGGGACAGGAAAACCTTTTGGGTTGGGGACGTGGGGGGTTTGCATAGGTGTGTAGCATATAAAAGGTAAGTGAGCAAAATCTAAATCTAAAGTTCCCGAAAGGTTGCGAGAATTCCTTGAACTAAAAGTCTGAAAATAATAAAAATTAAGTAGCCATAAAAATGGAGGAGGACTCCTGCAGTATAGGCCAGCCACACTTGAGAGATTGGCTAGTTCTCTGTTGAATGAGTATGCTCTCGTTTCTGTCAGTAGGTTGGGTCTCTCAAGCCATAGGTGGGCTCCGGGGGTGTAAGGGGGTGGGGGGGGGGGGGGCGTACCCCCACTGGCTATAGCCATCCCGCTTTTATTGCGGGAGCCCCCCCCCCCCCCCTGGCCATCGCCATCCCTGATAACTTGCAGGAGACCCTCTTTCATTATCGAAAAATTGGGTGAATATGCGTGTTTTTGTGTCCTTTTTCAGTGTAGCGTGACCCAAAACCGCTTAAAAAGTGCTCTTTAGGCGTTGTTTTGACACATTCTGGACCAAAAAGCACCGATTTACGCGCTATTCTGGCGCGAAACTTTCCACTTCGACCCCCCCCCCCCTCTCCAAAATTTCCGATCCTGGCGGGATGGCGGGAGACCCTCTCCTCCCTTCGATACCCAGCCATCCCCCTGGCTTTGACCGTGGGGGGGGGGGTGTTGAATCGAGAGGGTGGAGGGGTCTAGAGCCATTTCGAGTAAAATGTCCGGGATAGGAAATTTGTGAGGGGGGGGGGCTGAAAGGGCAAATTCTGCACCAAATCATTTCCTTCTCTTCGTTGCATTGCTACGTTTGTTGACGTGTCGCGAAGCTGTTAAATGGGAAAGAATTTTGGGGTAAATTCCCGTGCTTCATTGTGCACCAACTCACCAGCATTAATTACTCTATCATTTTTGTGGCTCGTTGACAGAACGGGGAAGGTGGGGTTTTTTCAAGTGGGCGTCTCCGCTAAACCCACCCCTCCCCCTTGCAGATACATACCTATGAATTAAATAGGGTTGTTTTTGCTTTCGTTCACGTGTTATATGACCAAACACCTAATGTAACATAATTTCGACCTCGTTTTAATCCGTAGTTGACCAAAAAGTACATACGCAATTTTGTTGAACAATTTTCATTCTGTGGTCTTTTTGAGTCTGCACCCCCCCCCCCCTTCCTCACATGGCGGAGATTTTGAAGTCGGCGCAGAGCGCCTACGCTGGCGACGGGAGGCCCAGCGTCGTCTACTGGTCGGCCGTCGACCAATGGATCGATGTCGTCCCACCCTCCGCCTGGCACACACTGCGTGCGTTCGCGAGGTAGCGTGTGATTTACAACATGATCGTACGTGTGGAGGGGTGGGGGATTACTGTTCAGTTTTTTTGCCATGACCACGCCTCCATGAGAGGCTCTCAAAATGGGGGCTCGAGACCATGGTGGCGGGTTTGGCGCCAGCTCAAGAAGATATTCCACACAATCCACAAAATGTTTTAACCAACATGAATACCCCCACCCCACTTTTTTGGGTGCGCCGCCCCCCCCCCTCCCCACCCCTTAAACCTTAAAATAGGCTTAAACCTAACAGTGGCGTAGCCAAGGGGGGGGAAGGGGGGAAGCTTCCCCCCCCGAAATTCTCCGAAGCTAAAATTTTTTAACTTGGTACCCTCTGTTGCAAAAGTGCCAATCTGGGCATTTTCTCAATTTCAATGCAAATAATGATAAAAACGACACTAAAGAGCCAAATTTTCGCCTGCGGCGCATTGTTTTGCATTAAAAACCGTGAAAGTTCGTTACCCTACTCTAAAAAATTTGCCTGCGGCGCTATTTTTAGCACGGAAATCGACCGTTTTGACAACATTGCTAACGTTTTGGTGTGAATGTAGTCAGACAAACGAGCGCAAAGCGTGTAATCAGATTGGATGAGAGAGTGTCTAAAGCTTCCCCAGCCGAAATGGCACAATGTCCAAAAAATTCGACAGGGTCCCCCCTGTTGCAAAATTTAGAATTTGGCCGAAATTGGACTCCCCCCCCCCCCCCCGAAATCAAGTCCTGGCTACGCCACTGAAACCTAACCAATTAATTCTGAAGCTTAAGCCTAACCCTTTGGGCTTGACCCCCCCACATATGTGGGGTATGGGGTGGACCCCATAAAAATGACCCCAAAAACGCCTTTATACTCAGATAAAAACTTATCTGCAGCTAAGGGTTGATTCATACCAGTATATAGCTGGTATTACAAAATCAAGAGTATAATGGAATGTCCCCAATTGCTTAGTTACTGGTATTAACACAAAAATCCTTATACGGAGTATAAGAGGTGAAAGTGCATGCATGTTAAAGGGAATGACACATCATATACCCATCTAGCAATATACAGTATGTCACGTTATACTGCTCCATAACATGCACTCACACCACACAGCATTTCATGCATCAAGCACAATGGTTATTGAACAATGTGCATCACAACACAATCGGTTGACCTGTAATCAGAAATGCATGCCTATACTAGTATAGCAGAAAGAGGTAGGGTAACAATTGCCAATAAACCAGAAAGTGTCATTGTTATCACATGCTAAAGCTGCTGCTCTTGCCGTCCAATTCTCCTTTTCAGTTGAGAGGGATCATTGAATAACAATTGGTGAGTGAATGAAATGAAACAGCCACCATCAATGCATAAAAAAGACTGCAGCACTGACAGTACAGTGGTAACTGCTTGTGCTTGTGTCATTGGCACTCTCTGTGCACCTGAACTTTTTATGACTTATACCAGTATTTATACCAGCACCAGTACATATGTATATATACCACACAAGTGTTATACGATAGAGTGAAAAAAATTGAACCTTTGAATGTCTAGAAAAGTGTCCCAGCTACCTTCTCAATCGGATTTCTTTCAGTTCTTCTGCTGGGAGATGACAAGGAATGTCAGTTGGTTTGGATGGAATCTGATTGACCAGCAGAAGTAGTGATTGTGATGTTTTTATTTTCCAGATGGAAGTGCAAGTTGATCAAACGTTTTGCAATTTCCATTTGACAGCAGAATTTTGCGCCAATGGATTAGTAAATTCTTGGTATAGTACACCACTGTTGGTGCAGAACCTGTCCATTGACTGCAGTGCACATGAAGACATATATACCACCATGTGGAGTGCCTGTGGTGTTTGACTAATGCTCACAATTGGTCGTTGAAATGGTCAGGTGAAGTATAAAGATCCTTATGCTGGCAGGGATATATCTGTTGGTATTAGAACTTACTGCAGGTCTACCCCTGTGCTGTGTGCTTGAATTCATGGGCCACGGCAGGCTGTGAAATCATTTGTCTGTACACTTCTCCTTTGGATGTTTTTCCTTTTCTGTAGCAAACAGTGCTTTCACTGTTCACATTTGGCACAGAAAACAGAAATGTAACAGCTCGCGCGTCCATCCAGGTTGCAGCGACAGTTTCACCTAAGCTAGTATAAGTGTGGATTTTGATAGATTTGTATGTATTACTGGTATAAGCACTGTAACAGTCTGACCATAATTGCTTGCCGACTTTAAGCAGTGTCCTCTCTGCAAGGATCTGACTGCTGCAGGAGTTTTGCAAGCTTTTGAGGCTTGCATTATGTGAGTAGGCAGATTGGACCTTTGCTTGTCTCAAAGTTCCACAGAATGCTCTGCTGTGCAAGGCCGTGGCACAGTTCATGTGAATGTTTGTGTATTACTGGTTGGTATATATCTAGAAGAGGTACACTAAGATGGACCTAGCTTGCAGGTAAAACAAAACTAGTATAATATGCTCCCACAAAAACCCTGGTCAAGGAAGGGCAAAATCCCATTTGCAGGTTGCCCAGTGAGCAGTTTGTAACAAGTGGCAAAAATCCTGCCCCACACTTCTTACAGGCTCATCACCCCAAAGTGGGCCTTTGAGAGGCCTGTCATCTGCAGGTCTGCGGGTGGAGGCAAAGGTCCTAGAGATAAGAACCATGCTCAGTATACTACAAGGGGAAAAAGCAGTGTAGTATACTGAGTGTACAGTGCAGTATTGTATGTCATCAGTTGGAAGCAAACATGCTTATGCAAGTGAGACACTAACTGAGCTGCTCATTGGCCTTGAACTATCCATGGTTCTATTTCTTCAGCAGGTTTGGAGGTAGAGGGCATTTCTTAAATGCTTTTTCTTGCTGCAAGAAGCATTTTCTTAAATGCTTCTTGCTTTTTCGTGCCTTCGTAGACAGCCGAGCTGTTTAGAGACTTGTGCCAGTTATTCCAAAGGCCACTCATTCAGGCAATGACTACATTTTTTTGGCTGGCTGAAACACATATACTGGTAAGAATGTTGCACACACACAGTGTGCAATATTGCAACTGCTAACCTCCTCCAGATCATTGTCATTCACTGTGATCTCAAACAATCTCTGTATAAATTCAGGCTGCTGGTTTATGATGAAGTTGGCTGTTACATGACTTCTCTTGTCATACATTGAAGTTTGCACAGGGCAAGAACCTACAGTTTACATAGTGGGACAACTCAGTGACACATTATACTGGTAAAACAATGCACAACCATTGAAGTATATCGGGTCCTGCATGTCAGCCATGAAGGAACAGAAGAGGCATGTGACCAGCTGCTGTGTTATAGGCAAATTCAGCTCACACTGATTTTGAGTGTTCCTCACTGGCTGCCAGCATCTTCTGCTGCTTAGACGTCGCCTTTGCTTTCACAACAAGCAGCACCCAGACAGCATGTTGTATACTACTGTTTTACTAGTATAGCATCACATGCTGTGCTTGACAACCTCAACTGGCACATTCAAGTTGTGAGTTAAGATGCAGTTTATGCCAGCTTTAGAGGGATAGCCATAGCATTTGGCTGGTATAAGTGAAGCAGCAGCTCTGATTCTCATGTAGTCAACTCCTTCCATGCCAGTGCTGTGGAGTACTTCAAAGCGTTTTTGCTGGTCACTGTCACTTTTTGCTGGCACCCTTTTTCTGGAATGGGCAGCATGAGGGACATTGTGTGTGGCCACCTCCCACTTTCTCAAAGCTTTTGGCCTTGCCTTTGCACTGGTCTGCAAAGCACTGGTGATCGAGGCACCCTTCTCGGCATCTGAGGCGCCACTGCCATGGCTCTGCAATGCTGCTGCAGCAGCCAGCTGAAAGAAAAAGTACTCTTATACTGGTATATTGTCAAATTTATACCATTTTATATATGTACCTCTTCAACCTGTTTCGCTTTCTGCTCCAGAAGCTCTTTGAGCTAGTGGTTCTTGCCTTCCGACATGTGCAGTTGAGCCTGGCAAGTAGCAATTTTCAACTAAAGCTGCTTGACTTCCTCTTTTAGCATCACAGTCACTGCAGTGTTGCACAACTGCTTGAGGTTCACTTCTGACACTTCCAACACGAGTTGTCTGCTTACAGTTTTTCAGCATTCTCTCAACAGTTTTTTTAACTTGAAAATCTAGGTAATATCCTACTACCTCTCAGTCTTATACTGGTATAGTTAGATGCTTTGTTCATTCCACCACATTTGGTTCCAATGAATGTTTTAGCATTGCTTATGTGCTTTCCATTGCAAGTGTCAATCCTAAGCATAAAACGTTTTACTCGTATATGCTCACATGGTATATTTCAGCACAAACTGGTAATACCAAATAAAATCACACTGTATACTCCATAAATCACACTGTATACTCCGTATAAGACTATACTGCAAAATACTAGTATTGGAAATGTCCCCAACAAAATGACCCCAACCATGTACTGGTATACATTTTATATCCACATGTATACCTCTATATACCTCTGTTAGCTGCAGATAAGAATATATACTGGTATATGTCGAAAATTTGTGGGGTCATTTTTCAAGGACCCCAAAATGTGGGGTCAAGCCCAAAGGGCTAAGCAAGGACTAAACCTAAGCAGTACGAGGCGAGGCAGGTGACTTGACAAACCACCTTTTTTGGAGCGAACCCGCCCCCACTCCAACCCTTCCCCCACTCCCACCCCTCCCCCACCCCCACTCCCACCGCTCCCCAGCCCCACTCCTCCCCCACCCCCACCCCACCCCCCTCGCAAACTGGAAGCGGGAACAGTGATCTGTTGCACCTGTTGCATCTGTTGCATCTGTTTCATATTTTAGAAATTGCCCAAAAACTGTTTCTTCGGGCTTTTTATGGTTTGGGCTATCACTATCGTCGATTTGGGCTAGACACAATACTTTTATTCGGACGATATGGTAGTAGACTGTCAATGACGGTGAAGAAAAGAAATAAAAGCCTTTCGAGATGCACGTTTTAACAGCTTTTACAAAGAAAGGTTTTTATGGCTTGGTCTATCACTATCATCGATTTGGGCTAGTACTATATTTTTATTCGGATGATATGGTACTCCTAAGTCTAAGCCAAAGCCTAGGTTTAGGCTTAGGCAAGCTTAGACCCAAGGTAGGCTCAGGGGCCTAAGGTAGGCTTAGGCTTAGGCTTCAGCTTAGGCGTAGGCGTACCGTAATATCGTCCAAATAAAAATATTGTGCCTAGCCCAAATCGATGATAGTGATCGACCAAACCATAAAAAAGCCGTTCTTTGTAATAGCTGCTAAAACGTGCATTTCGAAAGGCTTCTATTGCTTTTCTTCGCCATCATTGACAGTCTACTACGCTCAAAACCTCCTTCTGCGCTTCCCAAAATCTTCTCAAAAATTCTATGGAAAATGTGATAAAAAACTTTAAAAAAAGTTTCAATTAAGAAGCAACTGTTTTTTTACCGAAGCCTGCTTGAGAGTACATACGCGATGCGCGGACGCTCAGAAGCCTGCGTCGGCTGCATCGGCTGCACAGAAAACGAAGAAGCAGAAAGATGCGCCTTGCGAGATGGCAATACACAAGTCCTAGAATCGTTTCTAATGACTTAGTGAGCATACCATAGGTATCGAAAATCCTCTAGCATGCAGTGCCCTCCTCTATATTGATTTGTTTGGCGCAATCTGGACCTAAATGTGTTGTACTTGTCGCAGTTTCAAGGTCAAATTTATGGTGGCCCTTTACAGTGAAAAATGAGAAAAGATTGATAACGCACCGATTGTATGCGATATCGATCCTGGCTATCAGTAAGCTCGGGCGTAATTTGCGCCGCGTTCACGAACCTTCGTCAGTGGCGCTGGCGTTCCACCACCGAGTGCTAAAACATTTTTGCCAAAGCCTCAAACCGATCTGATTCCCTCCCGTCTTAAACTGAAGGAGACTAGGTGCAAACAAGTGCGTGATTTTATTGGGTTTCAACTCTGGATGGGAGCGGCCAGCATGAGTCTCGATTTGTGATCAAATGACGTACCACCGTCTCCATATGCGCCGAAAGCCGTTGAGCACCGTCCGATACAGCAACACGCCAGCCGCCTGAAGTATCTGCAAGCAGAGATAGTTTTAATTTCGAAATGAATATTTAAAAAAGTGTTTAGAACGGGACCATTCTTTTTGTGTGCAAAAGTTTGTGTTTCCTTTTTGTTGATCTATAAACCATTGTTTGTGTTTTCTAATTATAAAAAATCTAGTCGGACCATTGTTTTAAAAACCACTGGCTTACTAGGGATGAGCACGGGCCTGCACATCTCGGCCCGGCCCGGCCCGCCAGATAGTCCGGCCCGTCCCGGCCCGGCCCGCACCCTCAAAATCCAGGCCCGGCCCGGCCCGGCCCGTCCAACTGCTCAATATCGCAGGCCCGGCCCGGCCCGGCCCGCAACACGAAATAAGTACAGTCACTACAGTGTACAATTTACTGAAATACCGTATGCCAATTGGCGTGATTTATTTAACGGAATGGCGCATCCACCTCTCAGAATCGCAGTTCACAACCATTTTACGGCCTTTGCACCATTTGAGCGCGAAAGACGCGCGTCATAGAATACAAAGTTGCTAATACGGTGCAGAATAGTCGCATATACTTACAATGCATTACATAGGTAGCTATCTACGTTGGCCAGCCAAGAACGTCCGGCCCGGCCCGGCCCGGCCCGCACCCTCAAAACGCAGGCCCGGCCCGGCCCGGCCCGCAAAACGGGCCTGGAATTCCGGCCCGGCCCGGCCCACGGGCCGGGCCGGGCCCGGGCCGGGCCGGGCCGGCCCGGCCCATGCTCATCCCTAGGGCTTACCCGTGCCTATTCGAGAAACACTTTAGTTTGCAGACAGTAGAGTCGTTCGCTTTACGCTTAACTTTGGCCATACTTTCGGCTACGATTTGTATTATACGCTACACATTATGCAGTGCAGTCGGGTCCATGACATTAGGCCTGCGTTTACGCTAACGCTGACAAATAATTACATTGCAAAACATAAGGGTTTTAAATTTGCGCCAAATTTCGCAGCATTTAAAATCCTACGCTAATGGCGCACGTTTGGGTAGTTACGGACGGTACCACACAAGCTTGCTCGCTACTGCAGCAACGCTAGGAGGCCGTCAATGGCCCATATAGCGTACCCTACCCATCTCCATGACGCCTTCCCGTCTAGTGCCGCAGGATTAGCCAGACATTCCATTCGGAAGGACGCCACCTGTATCTATCTAGGGCCATCTAGGCATCTAGGGCAGCGACACGAAAAAACCCATCGGAAGGGGAGTCCTCGATTTAGTGGCTGCCTCAAGAATCGAACCCAGAATCGTGCGCGCAAGAGGCCGATTCTCTACCACTAGGTCATACGCTGCCCCTAACGGCACGCACCACGACGTTGCCTTGCACGGGTCGTCGCAGTAAAAGTCGGCGCCAATTTGTGCCAAATGACGACCGATTCTTACGTTCGCAGCCGTCTGCTGTTCTTCCATGGCGGTCTGTGTAGAGATTGCGCTCTCCCAGTGGTTGACGCTCTTCTAACTCTTCTTCTTCTTCTTTCTTCGGACACTCACTCTTGCTTTTAGTCGGTTTCAATTCTCTTTCATTGGGCCCCGCAATGCACAACCGTCCAGTACGAGGAGACTGACGCTAGACGTAGCGGCGCCACCGAGAAAGCAAGGCGTTCCTGATAACGAAGTCTTCATAACTTGACTTCGCCTGATAACTTTACTGCCGTGCAATGGTAGGCGCGAGAGGGTGGGGTGACAGTGCCTTATATATGCAGTCCTGCATGTGCTTGTGCCGCCCGCACGTACGACGGGCGGCGCGCCTAAACGTAAACAACGTAAACGAACGCAAGGCCCGTTTCCACTTCTGTTATTTCATGTTATTTGTTAGAAAATTACATGCTCCGCGGACATGTTCGCGGATTGCTGTTAAACAAACATACGTAAACGTGAAGAAGAACGCATACCGAAATTGCAGTAAAGACAGCTGCAGTGAAGACACTTGATCACTTTGTCGACTTTCAGTTCACTTTTGGTTGGCTGCTGTGCTATCAAAGTATCGAAGTATGACTGCAAATACATAGGCATCACTAATATTTGTGCAATGGGCGTCAAGTTACAAACAAACATTCACGTATTATCCACAAAAGTAGCAAAAGGTAGCCAAAAAACAAAAAAAGAGGTTTTTTCCACAGAAAAAAACCCGAGAGCCAGGTTTTTTTTAAACGACCAAACTTTTTTTAGATAAAACCGGTTAAAAAACCTTAGCAACTCTACAAACAGCGGTGATTCTTTTCTCTTTGTTGCGCTGGCCAGCATAACGTGCAAATGTTCATTAAAAAATCCGAAAAGTGTGGAAAAATATGCCGCGTGCACGAAAGTGTTAGTCTACTGCTGTCGCCGCGCCGCACCCAGAGTCTATATGACTGGCCGAGTCAAGACTTCGATGTGACGTGCATTTCATAAATTGAGTGCATAGTTGAATTGATCAAGCACAGTAACTAGGGCGGTTCTGCCTGTCGGCAATTTAGTAGGTCGTAATGGGTGCTAACCTAGACCGCAATCTTGATGTACTACGGGGAACGCCGCGCTGTAGGCCAATACATGCTAGCATGCTACCCATCTATAGATAGACGGTTTGCCAAACCGGTTTCACAGAACAACAAAAAAACGTTTGCACAACGGAAGGGAAGCACTGCTGCAGTTGGATTTAGAGAGCGAGGCGAGTGTAGCTCAGTGATAAAGCGTCGTGCTCGGCGCGCTCGTGGTCGAGGGTTCGACTCCCTTCCACTGATGTCACTGAGTCACTAATCCCTTGGGCAGAAGGATGAACGGCTCTCATTGCCCACGGTGTTGGGCGGATCCGAGGCTTCGGCCCGATATCCGTGCCAGGTGGGATCGCGCCGAATGAAACAGCTTTAAACAGTTGGTTGGACAACAAACCGTCAGCGGCGTTACACCTGTTTTTTTTTCTCTTTTTTTAAGTACACATAACCTTTCCAACCAAAGCAAAAAAAAGAACAACATAACATTTCATCTTTAAGCACGCATTTCCCTTGTAGAATTGACGACTTGCTGGACTGCGTACACATCGCGGTGTATCACTATGTCGTACTAATTGCTACACCTGTGCCTGCGGATTGGTGATCATGACCCTGATCTTGTGCTCTTGACCGCGTTGAAAGAAAAGAAACAATAATAACGTTGAAATTAAAAATGCCGTGATTTCAGCATCAGCAGATACGTGGAGTAAATCAATTTCGATTGCCCGTTGCTTGGCAATCACAATCATGACAAATCCCCAGTCAAAATGACTGAAGCGCACGCGATTGTTTGCGCAGTCGTTTCGCCATGAGACAGAGGTGCAGTGCTGGACGTTGAGGCTTGATTCATTGTGCGGACGCTGGGCTTCGAAGCTTACTGGTGCAATCAGAGTCTAAGACATGCTCCTCTTGCTGTTTGCACTCATTGAGAATTGCGATTCCGCCGGCGCCTCACGTATAAAGGAATTTGATCTTTATTTTTCGCGGGTGAACATCTGAGCGTTCAGACTGCGACGCGACCGCTGGTGATCGTTGTCTCTATTTTCAACGGTGAGCGATGCTCTGATGCACTGTCGCTTTGGGAGCTTTAATTAACTAAAGTAATAAATAGTAAAATAAGCAAAATAATGTAAAATAAGAGACGCTTTAACTGGTAGAAGTTGCGTCGTCGCTACAACAGCAGCTACTCTAGTCGAACCACCTAAAATGGAATAACTTTAGCTCAAGAGAGTTGTGCAGTTCCAAATGAATTGAGTATGTAGGTATGTACAGTATACCTCACGCAAGTTAGCATCGAAATTACCTTTTTTTCTAACTAGTTTTTAGACTACATATTTCTGTTGTTGTTAGATGGATAACGCCGCCATAACGGAGACTGATAACGGGGACTCTAACGCGTTCCGGACTTTCTTAACCTTTTTGTTGCAATCAAGATTTTAAACCGGCCTTACCTTGTCAGGTTGATCAGAAGATTCAAAGAGGAATGTAAATAAAAGCCAAAAGGAATCGCTTTACGGGCTCACTGACTGTTTTGTTTTTCTAGCAGCGGAACCACGCGCACAGCGATGTTTAGCATTGCCGCCAGGGCGAATGTCGACGGCGTGGGTGCCGCTTGCGCTCACCGTGTCGGCTTCCAAGCGTCCGTTGCGCCCAGCCTCGCGGAGCTGCAGCAGCTCTGCGCGGACGAGGCGAATCGAGCTCTCGCGTTCGCCCTGCCGCTGATCAACCTCAACGAGAGCATCTGGTGGCGGCATGATGATGAGGGTAACCCACCCACAATTACGTGTAGGCTTCGCTCGCCACGCGTATATTTCGACGCGTCCTCTGCGTGTCGTCTGTTTTTCCCTACATAGATACTTCGGGCTCCAGATTTGGTACTCTGCCTGCATAGGTCGGTCAGTATCAATTGCGATCGTTTCTTTCCGATGTCAACAAGGCCAAGTACGTGGAGTCGAGTCACGTCCGTCTCGAGGGCCCGCGCGTCGGCAGGAAACGGCCGGTCGCGACCTGCACGGGCGTCGACGCGCAGCCGCTCCTGCTGCGCTGGCCCGCCGCGCCCGACACGCAGGCCGAGGAGGTGGACGCGGTTCTCTGCCACAACTGTGAGTTCGGTCAGCAAGCCCATTCACACGCGCCTCCGGTCGGCACCGGTCGGCACCGGTCCGACCATTACGGCTACGGCCGCTCGCCAGTAGCAGCGGGTCAAATCGAGACTGCTAGAGGAGCGGAGAGCCGACAGGTGCCGACCGGAGGCGCATAAATCGGCCTTCCTCCCGTCCCCGCCCAACGCCCCTCCCGTGCAGCCTCGCATCCGCTGGGCTGGGGCAAGATGGCGCGCCTGCTGCGGGGCGCCGAGTTGCTCCACCCGCTGCAGTACTCGTCCAAGAGCAACGTCACGCTCGGCTACACCGCTGACTCGGTCGACGCGTGCCTCGAGCACTGCGCCAACTTCCTGTCGTGTCGCTCCGTGACGCTGTACACGGCGAGGCGGTCCGAGAACTGCATGCCCAGCACTACGTCGCCCTACCCAGGGGGCCGGGGCTGGCCGCCCGGCTACGTCAAGTTCGGCTCCCAAGCCGACGTCTATGTCTTTGAGGTGTGTGTGCTGCACTTCCGCGCTGAACTGGACGTGGTAGTGTGCATTACTGTTAGTTGTATTGTGAGCACTTTGGAAACGAAGCTCTCTTAAATTGGCAAAGCTGAAAAACATTACCTACGCATCGATGCTGGCAAATGGCAATTGAAGAACCTTCTGAGCTTTTCAGGAGTTCGACCCCTCTTCATTTCAACCCGATTCGACAGTGCACGAGACGCCAGCACTGGAGACATCGACTGCAGTTGGTGAGGCGCATCAAAGTTTACGTCTTGCAGTGTACCTACGGTTGTATGTACGTTTGTATGTGGTGGTATTGATTGTAAAATTGCGCAAAAGTGCACGCTACAAATCTGTGCAAGGGTTTTCCGAAATAAAACAAAACAAACAAACAGACATGCTCACATAAAGGCCAAAACTGCGCCTTCTGTAGTCCGTTGTCGCGTGTTGTTGTTGTTGTTGTTCGTCGCTTCGAATAAAGGGGAAGGATGTCTTGTAGTGCCGTTGTTGGCGCAACCGCTTGTGACGCTTTTGGATGCAATCTATGGCAGCAACATCAAGAGAAAATCCAATGACAGAAAAATCCTCGCTAGCGGGTCTTCTTCTTTTGACGACAACCACCTGACACAGCACAATGGCCGTTAACATCCGTGAACTTCTCGTGCTGTCGCTGCCCTAGATTACCGATGGCGTTCTTCCGACTGTCTTTGGCTGTTTACGCGGCTCTAGAGTCTAGACTAGAAGGCGTCATGGAGAAGGGTGTGCTATATGGGCCATTGACGGCCTCCTAGCGTTGCCCCAAATCCAACAACAACAGGACTTCTCGACCCGACCTCAACGGCAACTGTATCCTGTGGCATACCGACTGGCCTGCGCCCCCCCCCCCTTTATTTGCCCCCCCCCGCAATAATTATACACCATCCCACGGCTCGAATGAAACAATTAGCCTCCAGGTGCCTGCCTAACTACCTATAGGGTCTACGGTAACTCAAAGCAGTGTGTGTGAAACTGTGCTCTTCCTCGCTTGCGCCTCTGCCTGTGCTTCCGTTGACTTACGCATTGCCAACGTGTAAATTAAGCTATACATGTACCTAACAGTGCAATTGGTGCCGCAACAGACCTTTTACCTACATACCTCAGCAACAACAACAACAACAACACATACTCCAAGAAAAAAAGTCGCGAAATAAGACAAGAGGTTCCGCGCAAATGGGTGGACAAAAAGGAAGCTATACAACAATGGAAAACCAACCGACCCCCAACAAGAAAATCGGACGCCACCTAGCTAAAATTGGTGATGATTTCTACTACAGTCGTCTCGCATTGCGACCGGCACAAGGCAATTTCGAGGTGTAAGAGTGTGCGTGCGTGCGTCCACTTTGCAACGCACACGATTCGACGAGCTAAGGCTTGCAGTTGTTTCAAGCAGCTGGCCTGCTGGTGTTGCAGCGAGTGGCCAACTGCGTGGGTCGCTTCTGGAGAATGTGGTCAGTGTCACATTTTAGGTGCCACCCTCAAAATAGATACCCCCGGGGCAACAATTTTGGATGGATGTCAAAATACATAGATATCCCCCGCCCCAGTTGTGTCATTTACCTGGAAGAGGAAGACAAAATCAATTTTAAGAAATTTTATTTTAAAAATCTATTTTATGACATCGCCACTGCCGCGCTGTCTTACGCTCTCCACCCCTCCCCCTCCCGAGAGAATCTCAATCCTAAAATACCGTAAATCCTCCGATAGTGCCCCGGGGGCACTATTTGTTCAACCTCTCCTTACCCGGGGGCACTGTTGGAGGGGGCACTATTGGAGGGGGGCTTCTATTATTTCAACCTAAAAATTTTGAATGGTAATGCTAGTTTCGCTGTCAAAATTGCCGATTTTTCGGTGATTTTAATCACTTTTGCCACATTTAACGGTTGATTTACCGTTAATAGTTGCTGAAACGTACTATTATTGGTTAGTAGTAGTGTGTATACACGATATAAATGCACCTACCACTATATTTTTGCCCATAAAAGGCACATGGCACAACATACCCCTTACCCCCGGGGGCACTATTGTAGGGGGGGGCTCTATTATTTCAAACTTGCAATACCCGGGGGCACTATTGGAGGGGGGATGTATTGGAGGATTTACGGTAGTTGTATGTACGCTCACCAGTGATGACAAGTGAGTTAGATGCCAAGCGCAAAAATTGGTTGCTTCTTCGGAGTTATTCTTTGCGTAAATTCCTACCGACATATCGAGAGCGACCTTGATTATTACCCACCCCACCCCCGCAGCTTAATGTCGTTTGCGTTTCAGCACTGAATGGTGGCGCAACGGCGACCCCATGGGTGGATAAACCCTAGGAGTCTGATACAACTTACAACCGAGAAGCATGTTTAGCCGTTATCCAGAGTTTGTGTGAGTGAGAATTTCGACGAACTATGCACCTCTGCCGTCTTCACCATTCTACTCTACTGTCGACTGTCGTATGCACCCCCACAACGTCCTCCTGTACCTGTATTCGCAAAACGGTTGCGGTACAATAGTGGTATATACACTGCACATACCGTAAATCCTCCAATAGACGCCCTCCTCCAATAGTGCCCCCGGGCAAGTCAATTTTAAATTCGCGCCAAAATCAAATTTTGAATGCTACCCAGTTGCATTAAAAGTGCATGCATGGTGCGTAATCATGTGTGCAGTGCAATACACGTATTTCAATTAAACTTTTAAATTCCGGCTACCTGTGTGCATTTTTAAGGCATTTTAGCGTTAAATTTTGCTGCAAAATTGCGCAAAAATCTGACGAAATTAACAGTGCCCCCTTTTGAGAGACATTGAAACAATAGCGCCCCGGGGGCACTATTGGAGGATTTACGGTACTCTAGAGAACGTAGAATGAAAGTACACATTTAACAGCGCCATGCATGTAGCTCCATCTTGGGCCAACGAGAATCACAATATAATTTGAAAGCATCTTCTTGCGATTCTCATTGTCCTCAGGTGCATTTGGCCTGTTGAGAGGTTGCGTTTCTATCCCATGTCAACGTGACGACACGCGGCGAGTATAGGTACCTAGGTATTATGCGGACGGGATATTACGGGGCCAAAGATACACAAAACTAAGATACTGTTTTTGGGCTACCTCGTAGGTACCTACGTAGGTACACCCTAGATACCGGTAGGCAGAACGTACGGTTATCGTGTGCCAAAGTTCGTGGTAGAGGCCGATTCGTCCCCAGGCAAAAATCGGCCTTGTGCAAGCAGTCTATAGGTTGTGCTCGTGTTAAAGGCCGCGCCACACTGCTCTGTCTTCTGCACAAATCGCAACGCCGCAAGCCGCTGGCTGACTCAGTTCAAAATTGCGCGCGGTCCTACGCCGGACTGCGCATACCGACCGTAGTGCAAAACTCGATCCATTCCAACCTGATGCGCAAAAAAAAGATTCGCATATTTGAAAGTCCGCCCTCTACCTCTGACACAGCTCAAACTCCTAGAAGGCGAAAGCCAGAAGACAGAGCATCGCGGCGCGGCCTTCAGCCTTCCATAAAATATAGGAGCTGTTTGCGCGCGTGGCAGCACACCTTACACCGTTCGCTGGTGCCTTGTTGTCGGCCGTTGATCTCCTCGCTCAATTGGTGAGAGTGATCGCAAATCTCGCAGTGCAATGCAGTTGGAATACAGCCCGTTGACCGTGCCGCAAACAGTGCTGCATTATGCATCGTTCGCATCGTCTCTTGGCGTCGTCTCTCGTTATGCATCGTCTCTCAGCGCAAGCGAAGAGCAGTTGCGATGACGATGAATGGTACCGCACCGATTCAGGAGCGACACATTACGCAGCAGTGGCGGATCCAGGGGTGGGGGAAAGGGGGAATTCCCCCTCCCGAAATCGGAAATCTAGGGGGGGGGGGAATGGATAGGCGGTGGGAGAAGAAACGCACCTAGTGGGCCTAGTTTTCAGCATAAAATTACTTGTAGGCGTTCGGAAGCAGCAATATTTTCGCCTGCGGCGCTGCTCATATATTTGTTAATCGTCGAAAATGGACCGATTAGGTGTCCAACCCACTGCCAAAAATGGCCCAACATCAACAAAAGTTCAACGGGATCATCCTCCCTTCTGCAAAATCCCCCCCCCTCCGATATTTTTTTCTGGATCCGCCAGTGCTACGCAGCAGCAGTACATGCAACATTTTTTAAGACAGTGAAATTCCACGCATGAACACCATTCTGTGCCCAGTGGCGGAGCCAGTACTTGATTTCGAGGGGAGGGGGGAAGTTCAATCTCGGCCAAATTCTCAATTCTGCAACAAAGGGACCCTGTCGACTTTTTTTGGACATTGCGCCATTTCGGCTGGGAAGCTTTAGACACTCTCCCATCCAATCTGTTTACACGCTTTGCGCTCGTTTGTCTGACTGTACATTCACACCAAAACGTTAGCAATGTTGTCAAAACGGTCGATTTCCGTGCTCAAAATAGCGCCGCAGGCAAATTTTTTTTAGTAGCAAAACGTACTTTGCACGGTTTTTAGATCAAAACAATGCGCCGCAGGCAAACATTTGGTTCTTTGGTGTCGTTTTCGTCATTATTTGCATTGCAATTGAGAAAAATGCCCATATTGGCACATTGCAACAGAGGGTACCAAGTTAAAAAAATTGAGCTTCGGAGAATTTTGGGGGGAGCTCCCCCCCTCCCCCCCCCCCTTGGCTACGCCACTGTCTGTGACACTCCCTCAATTTGCATACCGTGGTCCTGCCCGCAGCATGGTGCACACTTGCTTTTTGAAGGTTTGTAAAAGACCCTGCCACGGTTGCCTTTGTTGGACCTGCAAGTTTCTGTCAGCAGCGGAGTCTGTGTACATACCGAAATACGGAAAACTCTCAAAATAGCACCCTTCGTAAAAGCAGCCCTTATGTACTTGTGGACGTTCAGTTTATTCGACATTGAGCAAAGACACGACATTGTCCCCCGGACACTCGTGTCGCTTCCTACATTTGAAATGGCGCGGCTTGCGCAAGTTACGCTCATTAGGACGGATACCTATATGTAGGTAAACAATTTTTAATTATTAATTGTTTTAATCAGCGATTCAGGTAACACCGTCATCGTCTTCAACGCTGACGTTTTCCGCCATTTTAAACAACTTTGACAACTTTTAAAATACGGTAGTGTAGGCACTGTACTGTCGTGCCGCTGTTGCGTTTTTCTAACTGTGTACTTCAATTTTGAGCTGCATCCGTTGCGAAAAGGTCTATGGTTGTAAATCGGGGCCTGAGATTTGCGTGTCCGTGTCCATGTCCGTGTCCCTTGCCGTGTCCGTGTCCGTGGCCCACGGCTTAAAAATCGAGCTTAAATCGAGCTATAAATCGAGCTTAACAGGCACACTGTGCGTCAGTACACAACGAGCAGACAAGTGGGGGCGCGAGCGCTTGCTTCTTCCCTTCACTACAAAGTGTACTGTACACAGTACACGCCGTGAGTACAAGAGAATTTTTGGAATTGAAGCACGTCACGGTTTGAATGGGACGCAGAGGATGCAAACAAGGATTCACAAAGCCTAGAGTGACTTGTTGATGGTCGACGGTAAAGCGGGACGTCTTGATCGGTCGGTCCGATATCGATTTGTTTATCGATCACAGGAAGTAATCGGGAAGTCTGCGACCGACTTGGGGAGGGTCGCGGCGCGGCGCTGGGTCGTATCGCATGCTGAACGTACTCACATCACAGTCGCACGCACGCGCGCACCGGCACGCACGCACGCACCGGCACGCACGCACGCACGCACGCACGCACGCACGCACGCACGCACGCACGCACGCACGCACGCACGCACGCACGCACGCACGCACGCACGCACGCACGCACCGGCACGCACGCACGCACGCACCCGCACGCACGCACGCACGCACGCACCGGCACGCACGCACGCAGGCACACAAGGACTCACAAGGACTTGTTGAGCTGGTCGTCGAGTTCGACAATGGCCGCCTGATTGCCGCACCGGTAGCAGTAGTTGGGCGCAGAGAAGACCGTCACCACGTGGCCGTCGTGCGCCACGTTGTAGCCCTGGAAATGGATGTGGACATTTCGCTGCTCTATTATACGTCGCCGCAGGACACTGTGGTGGGACACATTGGTCAAAACAAAACTATATTGTCACTACTGGTGCCGACTCTAAGACCTCCTGGGCAGGTGACGATCAATCACTGACGTACAGTGACGCGATAACGAGTACACGATTGAGCGTTTACAATGCATAAACACGACTGAGGCTTGTTGACGAGTTGCGCTTGCCCTTGTGCTTTCATCGCTGAGGCCTGATTCAAGCAAGGGTCATAGTCCATAGTCCAGCGTGGAGATAGAGGGGCGTTTATTCACGTTTCAGCAGAGTTACAAAAGCATACCGTATGCGCCGCTTATTTTCAAATTACACATGTACCCTGTTTTCCTGCGAAGACGGAAGAGTCTATCTTTACTGGTGCAAACACGGCGCTTTGTGCCGTAGGAACCGAACCGAAGGATAACGAACGATTCCGACTAATTGCCTACATGTATTTGCCGAGAGGCGGGGACGAGATAACAGGAACTGTTGTTCAGCAAGTCTGCGCCCACGGGCGCGAGGCCGCATTAATTGGGTTTACCCACCACTCGGCTGACAGGCTAAATTACATGCATTACACATCCTTCCAGACGGTGTGAATCACCGGTACCTATATATAGGGTACTCGTTGCGGATTCCGTTCGCTGTTCATTTACTTCACTCTCTCTCTTCGAAATTTGCAGGCAGAATTGCAGCAAGCGACGGAGAGAGGCCTCAGCGAGACCATGTCCCTAGTAGCAGTTGCATTCCTGGCTCTAGTCATTGCCACCTCCCTAGAAACGGCGGCTCACCCTACGGGAGTACTGGGGCTCAAGTAGCTGTTGAGAATGAACGAAACGTGAGAAAATTCTTAAAAAAATTCTAAGAATTAGTCCAAAAACGTCCCCTTTCTAATTTATCTTTTTGCTGCATTTTCAATCCACCAAGGAGGACGCTGGGCACAATGGCGTTCGTATTGCGTAGGCCGCCAGTCTCTAAGAGACTCGCACTCTAATAACCAATCGAAAAAAAGACCAGCAGCCGGCCTATTAGAGAAAATACGGTAGGCCCAACAGCACCTCCAATGCACGTCAATTTCCAATGGCATTAGCCTGTGCAGAAGGCTGCAGACATGACACCTGCCGATTCGCGCAATCTTCTCCAAATTCAGGCCGCAAGGAGCGCGCAAAAGGCGAATCGAGGCGGCGCTGAGGCGGCGCCAGCTCATGCCGAAGCTGTTCAAGTCGAGCATCCGCAGCGGGCGCTGGCACCGACCCTGTTTCTTCACCGCCTCTCAGTGCGCCTTCTGGCACCACTGAAGACTGAATCCTCCGCTGCCGCAGAGGCTTGCAGACTTCCAGACAGCATATATGGACAGGATGCGTTTTGAATGAGACGCGCGGACGGACGCGCACTCACGTCACACGGGTGATGTATATATGGTGGAGACGACGAAATTCTCTCGCACGCGACTAGAACGGGAATAAAACGGACTGTTGAGCCTGGCATTATTTCTGAATTGATTCCAGCTCCACGTCATGTACAGTCCCGCTCGGAACTCTGTTGGGTAATGGGTGCTCTGCTCTGCTACCTGTATTTCATGGTTTTTTATGTAAACCGTTCGTTGGCTCCAGCCGCCCACCACGGTTGTCACCAGTTGTCAATTTCCAACGAACAGTGAGTTATACGGTCTGGGAATAAGTACTTGTAATTGCCGCGCCGTCTGACAGTATAATGCGGTCTGAGCGAGCTGTGTCAACTTGATGGCCATCCACCTACGCAGCAATGTCAAGCGAGCAAGGTGGATATACTATGGTCACTTTGGTGCGTAAATTGTGCATTGTCCCAGACTGCATCTGCAGCTAAAGGTTAAGAGTCAGACGTGACACCAGACCCCGTTGCAAACCGACCCATACCTCCATGACAAGCTGGTGCGCTCTGGAGACGAGCGTGAGTCCATTGGCGTGATTGAACTGCTCCGTGATGTCCTGGCCGAAGGTGTAGCCCGCACCCCTTGGAGAGATGCCCCAGCCCTGTCTCTCCTCGGGATCCGACCATAGCAAGTCCGACATCGGACCCTGATAGCGAGCGAGCGAGCGAGCGAGTGCGTGTGTGCGTGCGTGCGTGCGTGCGTGCGTGCGGGCGGGCGTGCGTGCGTGCGGGCGTGCGCGCGTGCGTGCGTGCGTGCGTGCGTGCGTGTGTGCGTGCACACAATAGCTTGATCCCCTACATCCGTTGGCAGTTCTTGAAGTCGATCCAGCGATCTGACCTGATCCAATGTGTCAATACTGGGCGATAGACCGCCGTGCAGGCAGAAAATCTAAAGCTATAGTACTTACACCTTTACGATTTGCATATACAGCGTGCTCGCCTCGTTCTCCACAAGCGCTGTCAACGGCAAGTAGTCGAAGAGGTCCGTAAAGAACTTCCAAACGTTCGCGTTACCGTACTTTCTGAGGCGTTTGGTCGTAGAACCCATAGACCTGCGTCTGCTGGCGCGTCTCGTGGTTGCCTCGCAGGATTGTGATGCGCTCTTTGTAACGAACCTAGTGCGCAATGTCGTGCATACATGCATGCATGTAGCGAGCACGTACGTACGAACGCACGCACGCACGCACGCACGCACGCACGCACGCACGCACGCACACACGCACGCGCGCACGCACGCACGCACGCGCGCACGCACGCACGCACGCACGCACGCACGCACGCACACGCACGTGCACGCACGCACCCGCGCACGCTCACACGCACACGCGCACGCACGCGCGCACGCACGCACGCGCGCGCGCACGCACGCACGCACGCACGCACGCACGCACGCATTGGCACGCACGCACGCACGCACGCTCGCACGCATCGGCGCGCACGCACGCACGCACGTACGCACGCACGCACGCTCACATGCATCGGCACGCACGCACACACGCACTCTCCCAGTAATATACCTTGAGTGCAACCAGTAGCGATATCGTTTCCACGGAATAATAGCCTCTGTCCACATAATCTCCCATGAAGAGGTAGTTTGTGTCTGGCACTTTCCCACCCAGTTGGAATAGCTCGATCAAATCGTAAAACTGGCCGTGGACGTCACCGCAAACCGTGACGGGACACTTCACTTCCTTTACATTACTCTCTTGAGAGAATATTTCTTTGGCCTGAATTGAAAGCTGACTGAAATTGTTGGTACAATGGTATATGTGTATGTAAGATTGCGCTGCTCAAGGATGCCTGCCATCCAAAGATTTTTAGAACTTGTAAACTAGTGCATAAACAGCATTCTACTTACAACTCCGGCGGTTGTCTGTGCGTCTGTCCGGTGAAAAACTCTCTAACGGCTCGACGGATCCGGACGGGCGATGGCTCGTTCGAATCGGCGTTGCAAAACAGGACGAGTGACGCTAATGGTTTTCCAATACTAAGCTGATATAAATGGCGAAAATACCGCTCTGGGACAAATATCTTGGTGCGACTAATGTTTTGTTTAGTTACAACGACGCGCGTTTCTTAGAAAGCCTGCATGCGTCAAGAAAACTTAACTCTCAAACGGCTCGACGGATCGGGACGGGCGATGGCTCGATCGACTCGGCCTCGCCTCGCATGCGCCAGGAAGCTGCTCGTTTTGGCCACAAGTACCGATAAGTGCCGAAAATGGCGAAATTAGCAAAATTCTGGCATTGCATAAAATAAAATACACCCACAACACCGACACTGCCTGTCAGCGTCTTTTACTACGCTTGAACCTAAAAGGGGTAAGTAGTATACCTAAAAGGGGAAGGAAACAAACGATCCTAAAAACTAAACAACACGACGGCAATATAGCACGCGTTCATGGATAAGGATGCGACGCGGCTCGTTCGACCAGCCATCGCCAGAACGTTTCTCAAATGTGAATGGCATTTGCCAACAGTTGGTCAATTTGTCGGAGTTGCTAAAAACGCTTTTACGAAAATTCGAACCACTGCAAAAGACCAATGGACGCACATGGCGGCCGACTCAGACGGATCCTCATGGCCAGTCGGCCAGACCTTTGCAGCCAGTTGGCGCGCACGACGCACGGCCTTGTCATCACGCCGAACAGTAGGGTGCTCTACAGGCAGACTGGACTGCATGCTGAACAGCTAGCGCGATCGACAGGCGGACTGGATGGCACGCTGAACAGCTAGTGCGATCGACAGGCGGACTGGATGGCACGCTGAACAGCTGGGGCGATCGACAGGTGGACTGGACGGCACGCTGAACAGCTAGCGCGATCGACAGGCGGCCTGAAAGTGCACAGTATGCTGAACAGATAGGGCGATCGACAGGCGAACTGGACAGCACATTGAACAGCTAGGGCGATCGACAGGCGGACTGGATGGCACGCTGAACAGCTAGGGCGATCAACAGGCAGACTGGACATCATGCTGAACAACTAGCGCAATCGACAGGTAAACTGGATGACACGCTGAACAGCTGGGGCGATTGACAGGCAGACTGGATGGCACACTGAACAGCTAGCGCGATCGACAGGTGGCCTGGACCCAGTGGACAGTGTGTTGAACAGCTAGAACGCTCATCACGCGGACCAGTTAGACTGCTGAACAGCTAGAGCGCTCGTCACATGGACTGGTTGACCTGCTGAACCGCTGGCGCGCTCGTCACATGGACTGGACGGCATGCCGAACAGCTAGTGCGCTGGTCACGCGGACCACTCGACCTGCTAAGCAGCTAGCCTGCATTGACACGCGGACGAGTCGTCATGCTGAACAGCTAGAACGCTCGACACATGGACCAGTCGATCTACTGAACAACTAGTGTGCTCGTCACGGGGACAAGTCGACCCACTGAACAGCTAGCGCGCTCGCCACGGGACAAGTCAACCCACTAAACAGCTAGCGCGCTCGCCACGATGACAAGCTGAACAGCTAGCGTGCTCATTACGGGGACAAGTCAACCCACTGAACAGCTAGCGCAGTCACCACGATGACAAGTCGACCCACTGAACAGCTAGCGCGCTCGCCACGGGGACAAGTCAACCCACTGAACAGCTAGCACGCTCGTCACAGGGACAAGTTGACCCACTGAGCAAGTAGCGCGATCGACAGGCGGTCTGGACGGCATGCTGAACAGGTAGCACAGTCGACAGGCGGACTGGATGGCACACTGATCAACTAGCGCAATCGACAGGCAGACTGGCCTGGATGGCACGCTGAACAGCTAGCCTGCTAGACAGGTGGATTGGATGGGGGGGCGGCCGAAGGCCGCTACGGGCGTCTAGTTATGTACATAATTGGCTGAGTCTACACGTTTTGTGGGCTCACTCGTGTCGTAATTATAACTCAACGTGTAACCAAATTTGCCTATGAATTCTATAACTAGCTGTTCAAAACTTTCTAAAAGTTCTGTGCGCGATGGAGAGAATGACGCGCAATACATTTTGCACGTCGAGGCACATTACTTCCTATGTACCTTTTCACACAGCGATTTGACTTGACTTTCTGTGAGTGGCTTCTTTTGGTAGAGTTTCTCAATCCAAACGTCCAACTCGTGAATACCATCCGTTGTGCTGAGTGTCGATGCTGTGCTCTCTAAACGGGAGTTTTTATGCAATTTCCCCACCGTTTCTAACATGAGGCTGGCAAATTATGCATTGTTTGTTACTGTTTGGAGGGACTGTGTGGTAAGATTTTCTAGAATGGGTATCAGTATCAGTTGAGTCATCACTCATGCATGGGTGTGTGTGCGCATACAGCTTCACTAGCCAGTTTAGGAACTGTAAATGTAGCATGGTGATGTCGGTTTTAAGAGACTACGAAACACGTTGAAATTTAGACTTGCGGGGAATGTACACAGAGGGCTTGTGCGTGGTGAGGAAGGTTTAGCAATTGCAAAGTGTACACGGTAGGTTCTCTAAAACTATATGCCAACGTTTTAAAATCTGCAACGTCCAAGTTGTGCATATGAGCCAATGTCGGCACTTTGATATACGACGCCAGGTGTCGCGAGAACAAGTTTTCCAAACAACGTTTAAACCTGTTCAAGTTGATGAGGAAGCAGTTGATTGTTTTCAAAATGAACCGACCTTCAAACTCGCCAGTCATTTCCATGGTGGACGTATCCATTGTCGAACGTATATTTCTTTTATTATTTTTTTCTTTTTTACCTTCCTATTTTCTTCCTACCTTTTGTTTCACACGCGAAATAGACGCAAGGCCCCTTCTTCCCTAACGCGGGCGTTGCGTTTGTGCGTTCCGTACAGACAGCAGGTGGAAGTGCACAGGCTAAGGGTAAAACCAGTGCGTGCGTACGCCCTGTGTACGTGCGTGCGTCCTCCCGCGCCGTCGCTTGTTCTCTATCTATTGACACTGCGCATTTTGAAACCCCTTTTCGTGCGTACAGAGCGGCTTATCACCAGTTCAACGCTTTGCATGGAAATCGGGTTTCATGTGGGCGAGTCATGACTGCATTTACGGGTTAGGTGAACATTGATTGCTGGGGATTCTTCACAAGTTTTGCTACCGTCTGACACAGCAAAACATATCCGCTGATGCCGACAAACGTTGACAACATATAATCGTAAATCCTCAAATGAACGCTTCTCCCTGCAACGAACGCCCCCCTCCAATCAACGCCCAGGGTAGAGGGTGGGTTGAAAAAATAAACGCCCACTCTCTAATGAACACCGTTAGGTATTTGGGGGACTTACGATACCCGCAAACGCTGACACGCAGTTTTGCCTACCGTAAACCCTATAATTAGCCCCCCGGGGCAAATTTTTTCGTTCGAGCTTTAGGAGGGTGTATAATTATAGGAGGGGGGCTAATTATAGGGGGGGGGCTTATAAACTGGAAGTGTCGATGAGTGGGAAGATGTGTGGGCAAAAAGGCGCGTGGAGGCGATTTTTAAGGGAAAAAGGCGCTGTGCACACACGTTGGTACACTCTAACACACTCTCACACAGTCTGACATGCACATACGTGTACATACATACACATACGCGACCATACATACACCCAGACATGGAAACATGTGCCTTTTAGACGATGGTTCATTTAGGGAGGGGACGTAATTATAGGGGGGGGGGCTTATTAACTCAAAGTGGCCTTGGGAGGGTGTATTATTATAGGGGGGCTTATTATAGGGGGGGGGGCTAATTAGAGGGTTTACGATAACTATCGTTCTCGACGCGATTTTTAAATTGGTGTGGGGTAGAGTGTAGTTGCGAAAATCGTTGAGAACAGCATTTCTCATTCATTTCGTTCAAATTCTCCGAAGTTTCATGAGTCGCAGAAATCACTGAAGTGTTCGAAATCGACTATCCTAAACTCGATTTGTAGGCATGCGTATTTGTTTTTGTCAGCGCCGCTTCAACTCTATCGATTCGTGTGTTTCCCTACAAATTTCGACATCAGTTCTTGATCTTGTAGACTTTTCCACCAGGGATGTTGTTGTAGGTCACGTTGGCCGCGCCTCTATAGCCGACGGAACCGGGCGTGCTGGAATAAAATTCGTTTCTCGCTGAATTTCCCGTCGAGCAAACGGTGACTCACCGAAAGTGGACCTTGAGCTTGTCCGTGACGTCCAGCAGCACCGCCCCTCTAGGCGGATAGGGCTTGGGGAAGCGCGGATCGTCCGCCCGAGGGGTCCGAACGCGCACGAAGGCGGAGTCGAGCTTGAGGTTGGTCAGGTCGAGGACCTGCTCGCTCTGCTGAGTCATCCCGAGGTCGGGCACTTCGCCAGTCAGATTGTAGCCGCCCGCGTAAGCCTTCAGGTACGCCTGGTTGCTGGCCTTCAAGGACAGGGAGACAAGGCCGGTGCCTGTAATTGTTGACAATATCTGCGCGCGTGCGTGCGTGCGTGCGTGCGTGCGTGCGTGCGTGCGTGCGTGCGTGCGTGCGTGCGTGCGTGCGTGCGTGCGTGCGTGCGTGCCGTTGCGTGCCGGTGCGTGCGCGCGTGCGTGCTTTTACCGTAGTTGTGCGAGCGGAAATTGGCCGTGTACCAACGGTCGGCACTTTGAACCGCGCCGCTACCGTAGTGATAGAGGCGGTTGATGGAGCGCATACTGATCGTGACTCGATGCGGGCAGGTGAGGCCTTTGGGGCAGTGAATGGCCTAAAAATTATTTTGCAGCCCTTGGTTATTATGTGCCGCTTCTCTGAAGTGCACGCCCGCCTGCCATGAGTCTCCTGTTTGCGACAGCCAACTGTCATAATACCTACCTAAATACATGTATGTAGTATAGGTACGGTATGTCACTTCTTTGCCCTCTTTGAACAACCAAACAAAGCCTCCATGACCATGACGCCTTCCCGTCTAGAGCCGCATGTGTAACTAGCCAAAGATATTCGCAAGAACTGCATCTGTGACCTAGGGCAGCGACTGCACCAAAAAAATCCATTGAGAGGGAAGTCCTCGATCTAGTGGCTCCATCAAGAATCGATCCCAGACAGAACCGTGCGCGCAAGAGGCCGTTTCTCTACCACTGGGCCATACCTACGCTGCCCCCTCCTCACCTTGAGGTCGTCGACTCTGTTGCCGTTCTTGTCGCTAGCGACCGCATGTACCCGGACGATCTTGTTGAAGAGCGGAATCTGACGGACGTCGAGGCGCAGCTGGCGAGCGTAGCCCTCGTCCACCTCCCAGGTCACCTTCAGAGGGCCTCGACGCCGTCGTCTATAGGGAGGAGACACAGACTATATTCTATTTATTTATTGATTTATTTCGGTAGCGCGGCACACACCTGTCAACCAACGCAAAGAGGGCAGCGAGCGGAGCATACATCCGTCATGTCGGTAGGTACATACATACATACATGTCGTGGGGAAATTGTGAAAGTGCTGTGGAATTGTTTTTTTTTTGTGGTGCGGAAACCCACCCCGATTACAATAGTGCCCCTTCACTCACTATATGTGTGTAGTTTCGACTGTACACCCGGGGCACTATTCGAGGGGGGGGGGGGGGCACTAGAAATTTGACCTAGAAAATCACCCAAAGGTAGAACTGATTTCGCAGTCAAATTTGCAAATCTTTCAGTAGTACTCTTGGTTGCATTTCTTCTTTCAACCTCGCCCGGGGTCCTGGGCACCTGTTGTAGTAGGGGGGGGGGGGCATTATCGGGAAGTGGGCACTATTGGAGGAGGAACTACCGCTGTACCTGTCCCTAATGAGAGTGACATCGGCGTTGGCAGTCCTGCTGATCAGTGTCTTAGCCGAGCCCTCGTAATAGAAGCTCCTCTTCAGCACTTTGCCGTTGCCACACACGACATCCACTCTGGTGCAGTTGACACCCTCCTCTGTCGCAGCCGCTGTCAAACCCGCCGCCACTGTCGCCGCCACTATGCAGAGAGCCAAGATTTTCGACGACATTTTGTATTTATTTTCTGTTGCCAAATAATGTCAGATTGAGAGTTTATGAACGTTTATATGAGGGAAGAAAGAGGGGCAGTAAATCAATATTCAGTCAAAATAATTGCCAATAATGCAGTGTAAATTGCCTCGCAAGCGCAGAATTTTCAACCTGACTGCGTTGCTGCAGCTTTTTAGGTATGCAACTTGCGAAAAAGTGAACGTGCGCTGAAGTGGCTCGCTTAGGGCAAAGAACTAATGTGCAACGTTAGTGCGATGTGCTTTGACGCACATATCTAGTTACGATAAGGGGGGGGGGGATTTATGGAACAAGCGTAGGGGCCGCCTAAGCCGGAAAAATAGCCCGTCTAGTAATGCAACATGCTACATTTGCTTCAAGCAACCATGTCACCACACAGTTGGGGTGTGTATGTGACATGTGTGTAGTGTAAGCATACCCTTGATTTGCAAAATGAGCAGCTAACGCAGAACAAATGTTAAAACGGAAATCCAATTTGGAGATACACCTTTATTAGATTTATTCTAAAAAATTCATAAAAATAATTAAGAAACATTTAATATTTCTGTGTCCTTGAGCAAAATTTCTGTCAAAACACATGATTAAGGATAGGGCCCAATCTGGGAGGAACATTTCTGTGTCTGGGAGCAAAATGTCTGGGTCAAAGTTGGAAAAACGCATCTTTAAGGATAGGACTAGGATGTGTTCCAATCTGGGACGAAATGTCTGGGTCAATTTTGAAAGTTTCCGCCGCGTTATTTTCCTAGGCTAGTGCTATACTCGTGCGTTCGCCAGTACGCGCGTCGGTCCAGCCAGCCACCCACTCCCCTTCGCTACCATGCTACACAGAGCCATGGTGCCATAGGGCAGTATGGGCGCCTTTGGCCCCGTATTAGGGCGGGGAGGGGGCAGTGTGGATGCCTTTAGCGCGCATCAGTGCATTCCTATGCACCTACGCACGAACGTGGACGTCTTCCCTCCTGTCTCCTCTATCTGCAATTGCACTGCAGACTTTTGGACTTTCTGAAGAAAAAAAGCAAGGTGGTCTAGCATTTTGCAATGGAACAAAGGAGACAATAACGGGGCGTCGAATCATGCTCTTGGGTGGTGGTGTGGTGGCTCTTGGGGGGCATATATTTTTGGTGCGTATGAATGTGCACGTGTTTCTACACACACCAATGTAGTTGGCTTGCTGTCGCTAATAGTGAATGTGACAATTGCAGTGCAACCCACGTACTGTGCTGCGAGCTAAGTACACGTGCTGTAAACCCCATAGCGAGTAACGTGCGGCGAAAGAACCTATACTGTCCCGTGCTACACTGTAGGTGGCGTGAAGCGATGCTAAACCCACGCGTTGATGCATATACCACATCAGTGCAGGTACTATATGTATCATGGTGTATTGTAGGTGGTACGTGTACATTTGAAGACTTGTGGAAAAAGGCAATTGCGGTGCTGGTACATTTGAACCCAGGTCTCAGGAATATCGGTCATGCTAACCAGTAACCACTACGCCACACTCGCACGCCTCCTAGACCACAAATAACGCATGATAACGCAAAAACGCATACCATGTATGTATGTGCAACATATGCCATGTATGTCACACCATCATAGCTACGGATTTCCGTTTTAACATTTGTTCTGCGTTAGCTGCTCATTTTGCAAATCAAGGGTATGCTTACACTACACACATGTCACATACACACCCCAACTGTGTGGTGACATGGTTGCTTGAAGCAAATGTAGCATGTTGCATTACTAGACGGGCTATTTTTCCGGCTTAGGCGGCCCCTACGCTTGTTCCATAAATCCCCCCCCCCTTATCGTAACTATGTAGATATGTGCGTCAAAGCACATCGCACTAACGTTGCACATTAGTTCTTTGCCCTAAGCGAGCCACTTCAGCGCACGTTCACTTTTTCGCAAGTTGCATACCTAAAAAGCTGCAGCAACGCAGTCAGGTTGAAAATTCTGCGCTTGCGAGGCAATTTACACTGCATTATTGGCAATTATTTTGACTGAATATTGATTTACTGCCCCTCTTTCTTCCCTCATATAAACGTTCATAAACTCTCAATCTGACATTATTTGGCAACAACAAAAAAAAAACCAAATACAAAATGGCGAAAATCCTGGCTCTCTGCATAGTGGCGGCGACAGTGGCGGGTTTGACAGCCGCTGCGACAGCTCCTGTATCCTCCATCGGCAATTGCACTGCAGACTTTTGGACTTTGTGGAAAAAAAGCAAGGCAGTGTAGCATTTGGCAATGCAACAACAGTGCATTTTGCTATGCAACAAAGGAGACAATAACGGGGCGTCGTATCATTGAGGCTTGTGCGGCGATTTCACCGATTCCCTGCTAAGGAATTCCAGGAAGTGCACACCCATCCAATCTGTGCAGAAGCACAGAAATTTCGAATGAAGAAAGGCAACAAATTCAAATGAAGTGCTTTTTGAAATGGGCTTGTTCCAGAATTCGGCGTAGGTGTAAGTTACACTTGGTAATATGTACGTCCAAGAAATTGTCAGAATCTGCTAATGCAGTGAGGCACAGTAACTGCTCAAAGTTGGGAAACCCACCGTGGGTCACCCTTTACATAGTTGTATCTCATTACTGTTCATCTTCTATTGCTCGACACACGAGTGAGGGGTCTTCTTTTCAAGCCGTTCCTCAAGTTGTCTTCTGCCTCCTCAATGGTCTCTGACATTTGGGCATCTCTGGTCTCGGGCAGAAGCGCCATGGCAGCCGCGCAGAGGAGCGCGACGACCGCCAGCAAGGCTTCGACCAGCCATGACAAGCTCGCGTCCTGCGCTCAACAAGTTGAATAGCGTAAACATCTATGGTAATTAGAAAAGTAGTGCCCGAGGGGCACTATTGGAGAATTTTTGGTATGCAGAGCAACAGAGCTCCTCTCGGAACCCATCCTTTAGATCGTAAGACTCGTTTTCCCTCAAATCTCCCCCAAACAATCTCCTCTCCTGCATTGTACATCCGAACGAAAAAGGAACGACGAATACAGGAAGAGGAGCCTACTTAGAGAGTTTATTCTATCTTGGTTTTGGCATCTGTCGCTTGGACGACACCGACACCATAGAGTCTGGCATGTACTTGCCTGCATACCTAGTATACCTATACGTAGCCCAGCAGCACTGCCCGCCAGAGCTCCCAGCAAGTCTGAAAGCGGGTTGTTCTCTCTCTAACCCTGACGCGCGCGAGAATACGGATTTTCGATTGACTATGTTGTTGTTGTTGTTGTTGGATTTGGGGCGACGCTAGGAGGCCGTCAATGGCCCATGTAGCCTACCCATCTCCATGACGCCTTCCCGTCTACTGCCGTAATTAGCCGAAGACTTTCGGAAGAACGTCATCTGTAATCTAGGGCAGCGATGGCACGAGAAAATCCATGGAAAGGGAAATCCTCGATCTAGTGGCGCCATCAAGAATCGAACCCAGGACCTTGCGCGCAAGAGGCCGGTTTTTTGCCACTAGGCCATTACGCTGCCCCTCGATTGACTATAACTTTTGATTGCCTGAACCGATTTCGGCGCGTCATGGCGCAAGAGAAGCATTCATCAGGGGACCGTACATGTCACAGCGCGTTGCAGTACTACTGCGCGTTAAGGGGAAACGCCCAAAAATGTTTCGAAAACGTGGTGTTTTTTTTCGTGTTCTCCACACAGTTTTTGGACCACAACTCGATAATGCCGCATCCAATTGGACTGAAACTTGGCACGTCTATGGAATCCGCGGCAACAACTTTGCCCTGTGAAGGACGAGTGCCTACGTCTTACCAATGTTGAGTCATTGCCAATTTTATGCGTATTTTCGGACAGACGTTTTTTTTGCCAGTTTCTACCAAGAGTAAATCTCCACAAAGTGCCGAGTAAACCCCAAAATATTTTTTGAGTTTCGTGAACAGTTTCACAACGTGAGTCTAGGACGCTTGCCAGACTTTCAAAATTCACACCACATATTGAGATATTGGCAATTAAAAATTTGGGAAAAAAAAAGTTTGTGAACTATAGGCGCTTCAACGGCTCATCGCACAGCTTTGCTATAAAGGACAAAGTTGATCACGCCGATGTGGAACAGGCCACAAGACAAAAGTGCACCTATGTATAAACTCATCCACTGTACCGTGCGTGCGGACATTTCACGACGTCAGTATTTGTAGACGTACATTTGCGGACATTTCACGAGTATTTGTAGACTGCACGCAGGTCAGCAGGTCCTCTTATCTGCATCTGCCGAAACTATTCCGTCAGCCAGCGCGCTCGCTAGGTGGAGGGCCTCAATTCCGTCAACAAAGCCATTGGCGAACAGGATTCGCTTTGAACACTGTCGACTTTGCAACGCCACGAGAAGATGACGAAGACAGAAGAAGGGGTCAGAGACTTTGATGACATGCTGGAAGCAGTTGGACCCTTTGGAGCGTGGCAGATCTTCGTGGTGGTACAGATCGTCCTGATCACGTCCTTTACAGCGACTTTGGTGATCGGGCCCATTTTCCAGCAGATCACCCCACCCTTCAGCTGCGACGCGCCCGGCCTCAAACCTCACTGGACGGTGCAGCAGAAACTCAACATCAGGTTCTGCGACTCAAGAAAGTAGCAAAACGGTACATGCACGGCAAAACGGCAAATGATGGAGAAGGGCCCTGCATTCCCACCAGTACGCACAGACGCATACAGGGTGGGCCACCGTTCGGTTCCCAACTTTGGCCGCTCGCCATTCCTCCGTCCGCCGGCCGATTTTCCCCAAATTTTAACACGTGGTGCTGCAAACCTTTACTTAGATATGTACAAAGTTTCATTAAAATCCGCCAAGCGAATAACCTTATATTTGCCCATACGCCTAATCACCGGTTTTCAAAGATGTCGCCTGCAGCATCGATGCACCTTTCGCTGCGCTCTGAGACAGAACGCCAGATCTCTCTAGCAGAACTCAGCGTCGAAGTTAGCGAACGCGTTTTCTATCGCAGGCTTCTGGAAGTTGCCGCTTTCTTTCTGCGACAGAGCCAGTTCCTTCAAATCTCTTGACGATTTGCAGCACCGATTTGCGGTTGAATGTTGTCCAACCAGGGAACAGTTTCTTCAGGCGTCTGGCTGTTTCCCTCGCATTTTTTGTCTCGTACTGACAGAATTTGAGCAATACGTAACTGAACGAG
>JASAMY010003698.1:0-45161 GCA_030248085.1 Paralinhomoeus sp. GSCO2_6
ACGTCTTCAGATGGACGGAGTAAAACTGTCGGGGCGCTTGTTGTTGGTTGGATTAGGGGCAAGGCTTGGAGGCCGTCAATGGCGCATCTCCATGACGCCTGCCCGTCTAGAGCCGCATAATTAACCAAAGACATTCGAAAGAACGCTATCTGTAATCTGGGTCAGCGACGGCACGAGAAAATCCATTGAGAGGGAAGTCCTCGATCTAGTGGATCCATCAAGAATCGAACCCAGCACCGTGCGCGCAAGAGGCCGATTCTCTACCACTCGGCCATACGCTGTCCGTCGGGGCGTTTATCATTCATACATAACTTTTGCTGTATGCGACTACTGCAAAATGGTTTCCGTTGCCTCGCGAGACGTGGCTCTCATAAGTATCTTACCTAGGTATTGTTGCCCTCGTTGCATCTTTCATCGCATGGTTTGTAAACCTCCATGCTAAGGAGAGTGAGTGGAAGGGAGGGGGGGGGGGGGGTGTTTGATGACAATCGGAACACAATTACACTCGTGTCTACAAGCGCACAAGGTACAATGAATGCCGCCCATACCAGCAGACTCTATTGGCTTCTGCGGCAGCCGTTACCAGGACCAGCGCTAGCAGCAGCTTCTGAAATGCAGAGCACATGTGCTGGATGCCATGCGCTGTGATGTGGTCACATAAAACAGAAGTGTACAATTGTATTTAAATTGCAGTGTCACGGGTGTATTTCGTGTCGCAACAGCTCGAAGACAGAGCTACGGAAATATACACTCACACTGACAAACCATATTCATGGCGTTTGTGTGGATGAAGAGATGTTACTCGACAGGGCCTTCGTTGTCTTTTTGAATCGTTTTAGTAAATCAGAATGCAGATTGCTCAATAGAAGGGCAAGCTCTTGCATTTATGTGTTTGTTGTTGTTTGTTTTTGCGACACGTTTCGGACGAGTCTGCAACAGCGTCAAAAATACACCAAGTCCGCCCATTGCTCCATCCTCGCACCAACCAGTCTCAGCATCAAGGCAAATAGCCGGCATTTCGAACCACCTGTATGCACACTCTTATGCTGCATGTAGCTAACATGTATCGTGTTATGTCTAAACGGGTAAGCGCTCAACAACACGAGGACAATAGCCGTACGCACGACCTTCTTCAGCGCTGCTATAGCCAGCCTGTCTGCTGCGTCGAGAGGCACGAGAGGCACTGGGAAACCTTTCTCGAAAGGGACTCTCGCTGTCAACACAGAAACAGCGGCTGACACTAGAAAATGCCAGACGAACGAAGCTTGTTAACGAGACCTCATTTGCTTTGCTGTGTTATGCATACATAGATAACAGCTACAGCGGTCAACATTGGCCTGGCTGCCCTGAAGGGCATCTCATATGAATTTTGATTTTTGCCCTATCACTTTGTCTAAATTCTATCGTTGTTTGAAGTTTGAAGTTGTTAGTTTGAGGAGTTGGCCAGCTCGGTTAGAAAAAGCGAGTGATAAAATGCATCAATGCAAGTAGCAATTTTCTCAGAAGATGAACGCGTGCTCTATTTTTAATTAAGGAAAAATTTGCAGGTGGCTGCAAAAAAAAAGGTGAATATGTGACGCTATTTTGTTAAAGTCCAGTTTGAAAAAGAGGGGTATTAATTAAGGCACGCCTCATTGATGTATAGCCACCTACACTTTACAGCTGATCAACTTCAGTTTGAACAAACCGTGTATAAAAAACTAAACCAAACGCAGCTACACGTCACATATTCGGCATTTTTTGTGTTCGCAGCCATATTTTCCCACTCCCAATTAATTTTAATTTTTTTGTGCATAGGAAGGTGCCATGGCAATTTTTAGGACGTAACTAGACTGGAACACAGTGCATTCACATATGCCGCATGACTGAATGCCACATGGTTGCGAGACAGGCGGGAAGGACCCCATGATCTTGCACATGGAACACGATGCAGGCGCACGTGCGCAGGCACGCATGCATGCACGCACACATGTAAGCACTCACAAGATGTAAAATGGTGCATTGCACAACGCAAACGTTGTAGAAGCAGTTCATCATTGGTTGAAATGCCAAAAGGGGAATGACGAATGGAGCCAGTTCAGTATGTATGCATGCACATGACTAACTGTAGTGGCAACCCGCATGTCACAAATGTTAGCAGGGTGCCGATTATTTAACCAGGAAATTTGGCTGCGCCAGGTCCATGGTAATGGCCAATGGCAACGCATTGTCTGAGAGAGAGATGAGATGTGAAAGGATTGCTGTTGCGTTTTGGCTGAATGAGGATGGCTCGCACAAAAAATGCCGAATATGTGACGTGTTGCTGCGTTTGGTTTAGTTTTTTATACACGGTTTGTTCAAACTGAAGTTGATCAGCTGTAAAGTGTAGGTGGCTATACATCAATGAGGCGTGCCTTAATTAATACCCCTCTTTTTCAAACTGGACTTTAACAAAATAGCGTCACATATTCACCTTTTTTTTTGCAGCCACCTGCAAATTTTTCCTTAATACAGTGTTTTTTGTAAGACACATATTGATACGTAAAACCCATGCAGGCACGCACGCGCGCACGCATGCATGCACGCGCGCACGCTTTTCAAACTTCACAAGTTCGAAAAATCAAAAAAAAAAATCGGCAGAACCTAGAGAAAAGACCAGAGTGGAAGGGTGGGGCAACAAGTCGTTATCCCTCTTGCCAGGGACACATGCAAAAGCAAAGCCGCCATCGGGAGTCGAACCGGCGACCTCTCGATCGGTAGTCTGATGCCTTACGGATCGCGCCAAAGCACTGACAGACAAACCCACTGTGCCCAAGTACTGACTCACAAAGTAAACCATAACTCAAGAATAACAGCACCTAGCACAAATCACTTCAGAAGCTTTTCTTTCTAAAAATGTGAGTTGTATACGCCTGTGCGGTTTCAAAACAAAATGACGTGTTTTGATTTTTGCTTTCAAACAGTTTGGGACATATCTCTGTACTGCGACCGAGTATGCATACGTGCTATAGCGCGTTAGATAGCGCGTTAGAAGGTGATGTTAGTCCAGTAGGAAAACACGAAAAACCTTGACATGATTTCAAAAACTTGCCAAAATCGACCATACTATTGACATTATCTCGAGATTGGAAACGCTCACAAAGGAACCCATTTAGGTTTTTAAGACCCGATATGAGTCGCCAATGTCTGGCAAGTTTCATTCCAATAGCATAAGACGTTCGAGAATGGCGCACGAAAAACCTCAAAAAAACGTGAAATTTTCGGAGGCATTGACCCCTTACAGTAAAGCAAGGAAACGCGTTATGGCGCATTCGATGCCCCAGAAGAAGGCGGTTCATTTGCGCCATAACGCGTCGAAATCCGTTCAGGCAATCAAAAGTTATAGGCGATCGAAATTTCAAAAACCCGCATTGAGAAGTGGTCACATATTAGGGTTGTACGCTGACGCGTACACCCTGATAAAGAAATGCAAAGCAACTCGCGAATGGCTCGACGTACATGCGCGTACGATGGCGCGATCGAATCCGCTCGACACCGAGACGTTTTTTTTGGGGGGGGGTCAATAGCTGCATGCAAAATACGGTAATGACGATGCATTGTACATAGGTGCTATGTACATTATGTGCATGCGTGCATTTGATGGTGTGCGCGCGTGCGTGCACTTCTGCAGTGCCATATTGGTTCGTCGGAGCATAGTGGTGTAAAGAATCAAAATGATCTACACGTGCAGGCGGTCAACTTTCGTGTTTTAGCCGAAGTGATCGGACCTACCCACATCAGGTTTCTTGCGAAGCAGCCCGTTTGAATGTGTGCGTGCGTGCGTGCACTTCTGCAGTGCCATATTGGTTTGTCGGAGCATAGCAGTGTAAAGAATCAAAATGATCTGCACGTGCAGGCGGTCAACTTTTGTGTTTTGGCCAAAGTGATCCGACCTACCCATATCGATATTTATCGATTATCCCAGAAGTGAAAATATTTTGGTGCGTCGGATCGTGTTGACTTCAAGGAATAAAATGTTCTACATCGAAGGGCGATCAACTTTATTATTGATGTTTAGGCCATCCGACCTAACCACACCGAAATAGCGCCAATTTCCGTTATCGATATAATGGTGGGAGGTATTTTGGTGCGTCCAATTTGGTCCAATTGTTGAAAGTAACACAAGTCATGTCATGGCGACCAACTTTCTCCTTTACAGCGAAGCGCTGCGATGTACCGTTAAAGCGCCTATAGGGCACAAAATTTGTGACCCATTTCCAAGAAAATCAATCGATAATCGTATAAAATCGGCAATTTCTCGAGATCGGAACGCAGTGCACACAAATCCTTTGGCATGCAACATTGCGATCACTAGCCGGCTACACACGCCAACTTTCATCGCCATAGGCCCTGGCGTTCGCGAGCGGCGCTCCAAAAACCTGGCAGAGAACATGAAAAAAAAAAAGCCACAAAACTGGAACATTTTTGGAACTATTGACCCCTTACAGTAAAGCAAGGAAACGCGTTATGGCGCATTCGATGCCCCAGAAGAAGGCGGTTCATTTGCGCCATAACGCGTCGAAATCCGTTCAGGCAATCAAAAGTTATAGGCGATCGAAATTTCAAAAACCCGCATTGAGAAGTGGTCACATAAAAACCCGCATTGAGAAGTGGTCACATATTAGGGTTGTACGCTGACGCGTACACCCTGATAATATTTGGCATATTGGCAATTTTAACAATATTTAATAATATTTAAGCCTAAAATATTTGGCACAAGTCTAAGTCTAAGTGTCCACTACCATTTTTTTAACTTTTCATCTACATGTATGTACATATGCCCGGGCGCGAGTTCTTGTTTGGAAAAGCTGAAACGGTACCTTGTACATACCCCTATCAATGGACATGTATAGGAAGTCTACCGTATGCACTGTCAGCGTCATCTAAGACACATTGCATCTTCTGAAATGCAACCCCTCACTACGCAACTGTCACAGGTCGGTCGGATCACAGATAGACAATAGTTGCGGCGCACATTGCGAGAGTGACGATTAGAACGACGGATGCGAACATGACGAGAAACGCTTTATCCAGGATCGATGCCAGGTAAATGAACTCGAGACGACAGATCGACTGGTGCACCGCTGCCGCTCGCTCCCGCTCCAAGAGGGCTGAGTTGTGCTTTTCTTTTGTACGCGTTTCCTGGCATAGCACGCAAGCACGGACGGATGGACGGACAGACAGACGGACGCACACAAGCACGGACAGACGCACGCTCGCACGCATCAAGAAAGCGGTTGTCACCTGACGTGTTCCTGACAATTCGCTGCTGCTGCTTGCGCGCCATTGTCAGGAGTCGCGGCTTCGTGATCCGCGTCGACACTCTCATTTCGTCCTTCTTGATCTCACTGTCACTATCGGTACCCTTATCCGCAAGCCACACTGCCGCCGCTCTTTGAGGCTGTGCGGAGATGTGTGAAAGATTATTGTACGATTTGCTGTTCGCGCTGTCGAAGCAACTCCCTTTACGTTTAAGTCGACACGAGCTTCTTGGTCTTCTCGTTCCGCTTCGGCACGCTCCAGCTTCGCCAGATTCAGCACCAGGTCGCGTGGAGGACGAGTCTTCAAGCAGCTGGCCACTCCGTTGAAGAAGACTCGTCGAAGACAGGCAGGAAGGCGAAATCCGCGCACTCCCAAGCTCTGAACTGTGGCCAATCCATGGGCTACTAATCTGCGCCCACGCGACAACCCACCTGAATGTTGATGATGATGCTCGTGAGGAAGGTGCTCACCGACACGAGCACTATGATCGACAGGTAGAACCAGCCTGAACAGGACGGTCGGATCGCGACTACTCAATGGGAAGTCTCTACGTTTCCCTCTCAGCAGCACCGATGAGGGGCAGATGGTCGCTGGAGCGCGGGATCTGGTCGCCGACCATGAGCAAGAGGATGGACATGGCCAACAGCGTCGTGACTCCCAGCGTGATCTTCTCCGACCTCTCGTTGTTCGAGCTGCTCGGAGTAAAGAAGCCCATCACTGCTACGAGCGTAATGATGGTGGTCGGTAGAATAAAGTTGGTGACAAAGTAGAGCGGCCTCCGCCGGATGGTGAGACTAGCCAGGACCGTCACCCAGGACTGGTCGGGACAGCAGAGAAAATCTTCCTAAACACACGACCAAGAGTCGCAAAACAATTTCTTTTGGTTAAACATTTAAACATTTAAACACTTATATGCATTGCTCTACTCTGTCGCACACACCGTTGATGTACAGCACAGTTGTACCTGTATGTTGTATGTTGTATGTCCATGGACGTAAAAATTAACTTGCTTTCTACCTGATACCGTCCGAGGACGAATGACTGCACGACCCACTCGTCGTTGTTGAGATAACTCTCCTGTTTCACATGACTGTGCTGCACGGTGTAGTTCAGAGTGGCCAGGTTCTCAGTCCATGAGCCAATGGTCATGTTGCACTGTTGACTATCAAATGGAAAGTACGAGACATCCATCTGACAGAAGAATCTGAAGAATCTGCACATTAAGAGTCAATGTCTGAGAAAGTGTAGGAAATCGCGGACACTTCAAAAAAATAAAATTTGAGCTGAGGGCATGGGGATGTAGGGTAGGGTAGGTCATGCACCCCTGTGTTGGTCAAAACCCCAACCCCCCTCCATTCCAGAGATACAGACAAAAATGTTCATAAAATTGCCAAAAAATATGGTTCTGCATAGGGTCGCACATTTTCGGTACCACTTCCCACTCGATGCAGCCACCCTATAGGGGGGTATGCCGTTGGGTAGGGTGAGGGTCGGTGCTCCACCCCCTCCAACCGCTGCCCTTCTCTGAGCTCCCACGATTTTGCTAGAGGGCAAAATCCACAGCAAGCGAGGTGCCCAAATTTTCGAAAAATCGGAATTTTTACCCCCAAAACATAAGTGTCCCTTCCAGTTTTTACATATGTTAAACCGCTTTATCTGACCATATACTGACAGAAATTTCGTCAAAAGTTTCGAGCCATAGGCAGCCAAATAAACAAAAAGTTTGAGTATTTTCGCCATTTGAGCTGAAAACGCAATTTTCAATGTTGATTTTTAGTGTGCTCGTTCATTGCACGTATATTTATGCAGTTTGGATTCGGCCCCGACATGCTGAACAATCGATGGAGCGATTCTACGCGGTTTGCAAACCTTCATATTTTTTTCAATGTTCATGTGAAAGCACAAATATATGAAGGTTTGCAAACCGCGTTGAATCGCTCCATCGATTGTTCAGCATGTTGGGGCGAATCCAAATTGCATAAATTGGTCACATGCAATGAACGAGCACACTAGAAAATCAACATTGAAAATTGCGTTTTCAGTGCAAATTGCGAAAATACTCAAACTTTTGGTTATTTGGCTGCCTCTGGCCTCGAAATTTTTGACGAAATTTCTGTCAGTATATGGTCATATAAAGCGGTTTAACATATGTAGAAACTGGAGGGGTCATTTATGTTTTGGAGGTAAAAATGCCGATTTTTTAAAATTTGGGCACTTCACTTACTGTGGATTTTGCCCTCTAGCAAAATCGTGGGAGCTCAGAGAAGGGCAGCGGTTGGAGTGGGTGGAGCACCAACCCTCACCTACCCAACGGTATACCCCCCTATAGGGTGGCTGCATCGAGTGGGAAGTGGTACCCGAAAATGTGCGACCCTATGCAGAACCATATTTTTTGGCAATTTTATGAACATTTTTGCCTGTATCTCTGGAATGGAGGGGGGTTGGGGGGTTTGACCAACACAGGGGTGCATGACCTACCCTACCCTACATCCCCATGCCCTCAGCTCAAATTTTATTTTTTTGGAGTGTACCAAATTGGGGTCCATTTCCTACACTTTCTCAGACATTGACTCTTAAGGTCGTCGCAAGAAATGGGCACGAAACACAATCTGACATCGGATGATCCGATCCGTTCCTTAGCTTATTTTGTCTTATACTTGAGTTACAACATTACAATCTGTCACTGTCAAGGTATTGTAACTCCAGCAGAAACGTTTTGTGGTGCATGGACAAATCTCTGAGCGAAATCACATAAAATGATACAGTTGTGGTGCTTTTAGCGCTCGTATTTGTCAGCAGGACTTTACCCACTCCGAGACATTGGTGATGGAACAGAGACCACCAGTTTTGGCGCTTACACACAAACACGGAGGATCCCCCTCCCCTATAAGAAGCAATTCCCGCAATGGTCGCGGCAGTGTGGCTTGTGTGTTTCGTTGCGGTGGTGACTTAGTGCGCTTGCACATATTTTACCAACCAAAAACTGCCTTACACACTTGTAGATGGCTGGGTACATAATCTTCATGTTGGCAACGAAAGTTGTTGCATTTCCGTTGTTTTCCGTCTTCAGTATGATGCTCGTAGGTCTCTCTGAGGAGTCCCTCTCCATTGTCAGTCTATAACGGAGTGTCCGTATTCTTAAGTGGTTCTAATGTGCACAATAACAAGAAGCGGTGTGGTGTAGGCAACTCTCAAACACAGCTCGAAAACCCCCGAAACGGAAAGGAGCGTGTCTGTTGTGATTGGCACAAAAAGTTGCTTTTGGACGCTATGTTTCCTGCTGAGATGTGCTAAAAATATTTATTCCCTGGGGAGTAGATTATAGGGTGAATTAATTGTTTCTAGCGCATCGGTGCAATTTGAATGTACAAATGTACAGTACACAGTGTGACTTTGCTTAGCCACGTAGCTTATTCTTGACATGTGGCCGAATTCAAAACTGTGCTTTGCTGAATCTGACCCCTAGCAACATTCATCGTAGAATGCGGCCAATTTTTTTGCAAAATTTACAGCCATCTGCCAAGTTTTTTTTGGTGATCATGTGTGGACGCCCGTCTAAAGCGCTCTAAACTGGTCAACCCATTGTATAACGTTGTGTCAGGTGTCCACACGTCCATGTAGGGAATTGTCATTGTTGTGACGTTGTAGTACTCCAAGGGATTCCAGCCCAAAAACTCGTCCTGCCACGTCTGAAAGTCAGAATCGGACGTCTGCCAATGTGTGCGTGCGTGCGTGCGTCTGTGCGTGCGTGCGTGCGTGCGTGCGTGCGTGCGTGCGTGCGTGCGTGCGAGCGTGCGTGCGTGCGTGCGTGCGTGCGTGCGTGCGTGCGTGCGTGCGTGCGTGCGTGCGTGCGTGCGTCGGAGTACTGTGGAATCACTCACCTGTGTCACCCACATGAGCAACGTGATGCTTTGTTCTGGCTCATTCTACAAACAGACAATTTGTAGAGTGCTACATTTTGGATTATTATTTTATTTTACTTTTTACTCACCACGTCGTTTATTTGGTACAGATTGTACTTCAGTGTGACGAGCAGCGACGCGCGCGCGTCCCGAACTGGCCGCACGCGCTTGTCGTAATGCCTCTCATTCAGCAGGTCGTGTAAAAGTCGCGATGGTATGTACTGCGGGTGAGTGGCATTTCTGTACAGCGAAGAAGACAGCTCACACAATCCTGCAATAAACGTGTCTTTGATCTAGGAGTGCAAAAGTTACACATGATGATGATGTGTGAGTCACTTACGGATGTTTTAAAAACCTTTGGTCTAGCAGCTCAGTTCAGAACACGGGCCGCAATTGTCCATCACACGCACAGATATGTTTAGATTTATATGGGTTAATGTTCCTATACAATTCACATTGGAGACGGTAGCCAGCAATGTATTATTGATTGCATTTTTGTTCACGACTGGTATGACTACCTTGCTCTAGAGCCAGCACCACAAAGAGGCTGAGCAGCCGCACGGAGGACGTGGACCAATCGCGGCGCTGCTTTCCACTCCAAAGTTGAGCCATTTATTTGCCTGTCGTCGCGTCAGTCGCCTGTCCGCTGGCGAGATTGCCGCGTCTTCTGCAGATCCACACCGCCGCTAGTCGTCCGCGAAAGCAGAAGCGGCAAGCGGGCTGCTTCTCGACAGAACAACATGGAAATTCATTAGTCGACGGGCAGTTCCAGCCCTGTTTCCCCTGGGTACCGCGACCCAGGAGGGGGGTGGGGGGGAGAAGAGGGAATGGAGGAAGCCGGGAGGGAGCGGCGAATCGCCCACGCACCACCGAGCCGCCGCCACTTGGCCAAATTGCGACCAGCTGTGCTGCGGGACACTCTGACTGCATTCGGGTGCGGAATTGGATGCTGATTTCCAATGCAGCACGCGTCCTCGACTTGGCTAGCGAATCTCTTGCAAGACACACAGCAGAGCGCCGAAGCGCCAACCGCAACACAGCAACAACAGTACACGACGCCGCGTTTGTGTACACAAGACGAAGCCAACGCGGACGAACTTTTGTTTCACCAGCGGAACGCGTCGTTTGCTCGATTTTTTTGCCGCATTATTTCATAACAGTCCTTTCTCGTTCACTTCTCCACTTCGAATTGGTTGTACGTGGCGAGTCGGCTATGGCTGGCGCCCTTGAGCGCCAGGGCGACCGTGATGGCGCAGAAGACGGCGAAGAAGCCGAGCAGCGAGAGCCGCTCCACCACCGACGCGGCCCACTCCCACTCGCGAGCCGCGAAGACGCGGTGCTCCCGCTCCGACATCGCCGCCGCCGGCCGGCCCCCTCTCTCCGAGCAGCCCGTCTTCTTCTTGGGCGCCACGGCGCCGCCCGCCAGCTGCGGGGTGGCGGCCCAGTCGGACGCCGGTGCCCCGTCGGCGCCCGGAGTCTCGGGCGTGGTGCCCACGGACGGACTGCTCTTCAGGATCGACTTGCTGTGTCCGTTGATCTTGATCTGCTCGACGTCGGCTAGAAAATTGATCAAGTGACGCCGGACAAAATCGTGATCGGCGTGCGTGTGTGGCCGAACAGTTGCTGGCGAAGAACTTCAGCTCCTCGGGGTGGCAGTCCGGGGTCGAGACCTTGATCAGCTTGGGCTTGTCTGCCTTGCGAACGATGCTGGAAGGCGGCGTCTGCTGCGCGCCTTTCTGACTCTGCTCCTGCGGGCAAAACGGTTGAGCATTGGATGGGAACGTTCCGCCACGCACACACACACACACACCCTTCCGGATTACCTTTAGTATATGCGCCGGTATGCGCACGCAGCAGAGCCGACTGACGAACTTCAAGATGGCCACCGTCGTCCTGCCGAGGCGCTCATCGAAGTTGCCGCGCTTTTGAATCGCGATCACGATGCTGGACATGATCGTGCCGGCCGAGATGACCACGATCATACTGAGGTAGAACCAGCCTGGAAAGCGGTACCGATGCCAGAGGGTCGCTTTGCGTGGGTGCTCCAATATGGCCCCACCCCCTCCCATTTTCTCCACCCAGAGGCTAAGGAGACAACGACTGCTGGCTTCAGTCCTCTTTGGCGCTACTCACCAATAAGCGGAATGAAGCTGCTTGTGGTGGGCATCTCGTGCGAGACCATCAGCAACAGGATGCTCATGCTGAGAAGAGTCGTGATGCCCAAGGAGACCTTCTCGTGCCTCTCGCCTGCCATGACTGAGGGTGCGTTCCACATTTACATACTGTATTCTGCGGGCGGCTACGGTAAACCTTAGTCCTCAAGACAAAATGTAAATACGCCGATATGGGCATCTTTTCTCTCTATCAACGTGGACAATACTGACCGCTTTAAAGTTTTATGCCAACTTGTCAAACGTTTAGGTGCGCCATCGACAAGCGTGAGTTTGTGTACCTGCGGCGGTAGAGGGCATGAAGAAGCCGACGATGGCGATGAGGGTGATGATGCAGGTGGGCACGATGAGGTTGGTGATGTAGAAGAGCGGCTTGCGCTTCATGGTCACGTCGAGGCGGATCTCGGAGTAGTTGTTGGCGCAGCACTCGTACTTCTTCGAGAGGCGCTCCACTGCAACGCGCAGCCTGGTGGTCACACAGCTGGTCCGGCGAACCAGGGCCGCCCAACAACTGACTGGGAAAGGAGATGAGGGACCAGCCTTCGTCCTCGATGTAGTGGTTCATGATCACCTTGTCCTGTGCCGGATAATAGTCGATGTCGCCCTGGTCGTACGACCAGCTCGTGAAGACCATGCTGCAGCGCTGGACGTCGAACGGGAAGTTGAGCAGGTGCATCTGGCAGCTGCAACAGCGCACGCGTTTAGACTAAACCCGACAAACTCGAGAAAAAAACATACGAGAAAGAATAGATGGCCGGGTAGGCGAGCGTGACGAGCGTCGCGTTCAGGAGCGGGTCGGGCGCGAGCACGACGTTCAGCAGACGCCGACTCTCCGTCTCGTCCATGGTCAGACTGACGCGCGGACAACTCTGTGCGCCCGTGTATAGGAGGAACGCACCGACTCTCGCTGTTCACACGTGTTCATGAGCGTCGTGTCGGGAATCCAGATGGAGTCGTGGGGCAGCACCAGCTGGCTGATGTTTTCGTAGTCCTCCGGCTCCCAGTAGAGGATCTCGTCGTACCACTCCTCAATTTGCGCCACTGTATCAGCACGGATTCTGCAGTGTACGCGTTATTGTATACCCCTCATTTTTTTCTCCCCCACCATTAAAAAAAATCGTCGATCGATGAGACCTGTGTATTGTATAGCACGTGCAACGTTTTTGCGTGTGCAATACATGCCACAATGCACACACAATCCCATTCTATACTAGTGCAGTTGTACATTGCAGAACCCCTTCTCAATGTGGGCCGCTGAACCAATTTTGATGGCGATGACTCTATTAGATTATTGAGAGTAGGTACCCTGCCGGTGCATATTTAGAATCGCATTAGGTATATATGTGCAGTGTCGCGTTCAGTAATCGTGTATATCCCTCGTGAACAAGGTTTGCACACCTCTCGCATCCACATGTTGAGCTTGACGAGTTGCTGAGGCTCGTTCTAAACGGACAAGGATTCGCTTTTGTAATGGGGTAGGGGGGGGGGACGGCATTTTACTCATGTAAAGCGCTCTAGAAAACTTCAGCTCGACTGTTGCTGATTGCAGTCTTCTGCTACAATGTCCGGCACATCATTCGTTCGAACGTCAATATTAAAAGTCCGCACACCCCCTGAAAGTGCGATTGTCAATACCGTAAATCCTCCAATAGTGCCCCCGGGGCACTATTTTTTCAACCTCTTCTTACCCGGGGGCACTATTGGAGGGGGGGGGCACTATTTGAGGGGGGGGGGCTTCTATTATTTCAACCTACAAATTTTCAATGGCAATGCTAGTTTCGTTGTCAAAATTGCCGATTTTTCGGTGATTTTAATCACTTTTGCCACATTTAATGATTGATTTACCGCTAATAGTTGCTGAAAGGCATTATTATTGGTTAGTAGTAGTGTGTATACACGATATAGATGTACCTACCACTATATTTTTGCCCATAAAAGGCACATGGCACAACATACCCCTTACCCCCGGGGGCACTATTGGAGGGGGGGGGCACTATTATTTCAACCTTGCCGTACCCGGGGGCACTATTGGAGGGGGGGCACTATTGGAGGGGGGGGCTGTATTGGAGGATTTACGGTACCTTTTGAAACAAGCGGTGGTCTAGTATAATCATGGATAGAACAAAGGAGCAGATGTGCACTCACCACTTCGACGGTCTGATAGAGCGTCGCCTTCAGAATGACGTTGACGGGCGTATGCGCGTTTCGAGAGCAAATCAAATCAAAAGCCAGCGGTGGGTTCGAACAGACAGGTGTGATGTGCTGAACCTTATCATTATCTCACTTTAGACAATTACTTGTTTGAATTTTAGCGCCACATCTATTGAAGAATTCAACTTGATTTGTCCCTGGTGGGCTTGACGCGCTTGTCGTACTGGCCGAGGAGGTCGCGGATGAGGCGGAAGGTGGGCGCCGGCGACTGTCCGGCGGCAGTGTCGTTGTTCGTCGTCTTCTGCGTCTTTGTCAGCGTCGAGAGCAGCGCCAACGCCAACGCGCCGCCGCCAGCGCTCAATCTCCTCGCCATCTCTGCCCCCTCTCGAAAATAGACGTGTAGAGCGCGACCCGCCGCAAACGGCGGCCGTGGGGGAACTCGCGGGGGAAATGAGAGCGAGCGACGGAAAATTACTTACAACCGGCCTCGCCTCGCCTCGAGCCCGACCGCGAGGCCAATTCAAACGCGCGGGGAGCGCTTGTTTTTTTTCGATTGGAAAAACTGCTGCGGTAGTAGGCCCCCACCCCCGCGTGGGCGTTCGACGCGAGCCGAAGGGGCGAATTCCCTATAATTTGACGAATTCGTCGTAATTGCTTCTTTGTGCACTCATTGGACGCCAGCGACCGCTAGCGCCCCTGGGCTTTTTGAAGCTGGTACAACTCGACACTAGAGCACTCAACGATGCGACCAACTCCACCCGTCCGATTGACGTCTGCTTGACTAAACATCTCGCCTGCTTGAAAGGCTCAAGCGGACAGCCAAAGGGCCTCTCTAGTATTCAAGGCAAAATTGAAGAGGCGCGGCTCATTGTATATGTTCCGTTTGTCGCGGGCCCCGTTGTCCTCAAGTCTCTTTTCAGACGCTCGAAGTCAATATCTCCTGTGTAGGCTTTCTCAGATCTCAAGAACGCCGCCCCGCAGGAAGCGAGCAAAAAACCGCTTATCGGGGGGATGGGGGGGGGTGGGGAAAAGCGCACCTCTCCAATTACCGGCAACGGGTGGCAGGCCAGCCTCTCCTCCAGTGGGCGAACGCAAAGGACGAAAGCTGAAGGAAAAGTGGATGTGGGCCGAAATGGAGGAAGCGTCAGGGGGTGGGGGAACACGGCCCATTGCCCCGAGCCGAGCGGTGGTAATCGTCATTTCCACTAATGAAAGCGCAGCCAACGGAAGGGGGCGCGGTACAGTAGACCGGGCTGCTTGACTAAGCACTGGCGGCGACGTTGTTGGGACGACAAAACAGGGTCAATTTGCGTCGAGTGCGCTGTGAAGGCCAAATTGTGCGACTCAACATGACATACACAGTGGCGCGCGCACCATTATGAAGTGCGCCACAGATGTACTACAACGTAGACGTGTTCATAGCAGTGACGTCCAGGAGGGAGGGGAGAGTTTCCGCCTCCACCGAAGTCAATCGGAGCCCGCAAATTTTAGCTTGGTAAGTTGGTACCCCCGGATACAATGTGCCAATTTGTCAATTATACGCGAATTTGAAGTAAAACATGCTAAAATCGGCATTTAAGAGCCAAATTTTTGCCTGTGGCGCATGGTTTGGCACACACACAGACAAACACATACTTATAACTTAGGAAAAGAGTTAATTTTTTTTTCAAAATTCGACAGTTATCGTAGAAGTTTTGACGTCTAGCGTGTGCTTTGTACCTGAAATGAGCCGCTGTCCAAAATATGTAACAAGGTACCCCTTCTGCAAAATAGGGCATTTGATCGAAATTGGACTCCCCATAAATAAATAAATACCACATGCCGCCAATGGACGGCATACAGTCACTGAATGTTTCAAAGCAAACAGTAATGCAGCACGCGCACAGGCTCAAGTTTGCAACTCGCCAGATGCAGTTGTTGTGGCAGTTGCCGGAATGGGAGGTTGGGGGCGCCATTCTTATGGGGGGGGGGCTGCATAGGTACTTCCCACTTCCCACAGAGAGCAGGGGTGAGCGGCTCGCGTTAGTCGGACCAAACGCTTGGGACATCTGGCTTTGAGCGTCCGGTGCTCAGACGCGAACCAGCAGGCCAATTGTAAGACTCGGCCGGGGCGGGTCGACCAATTGTTAGGTCCGTTGTTGACCCCGTCGGGTAAACACACCATTCTGTATGCATGGTAGGGGAGCAATTCAATTTGAAGCGCCTATATAAAGGGTGTTTTTTTAAAATTATCACATTTCTTTTTTGAATAACTTTCGTTTCCTTTGTCGGATTGTTGTGAAATTTGGAACACTTATACACAAGACTTTGGGATTTTGTCTAAAAAAAGAATCGTCGAATTCGGTTGAGGATTCCGAGAGTCATGGCACTACAAATCAAATGTCTCGTTTTTGGGCAGCTTTACAAGCTTTACTGTTCGAATTGTGACTGTCCAGTACTGTACGCCAAATTTCAAATGCCAAACTTTGCTTTTGATTGGCGCGGGTTCGTCTAATCGGCGTACAGTATTCATTACTGCTCGCTCGACTAAAACCTCTCCATCCGCCCTCACCCCATTCCATTCTTCTCTCCATCCCCACAGCCCGCGGCCGCGCCGCTCCCTTCACTCCAACGCGGGCGCTAAAAACGAGACATTTGATTTGGAGCGCCATAACTCTTGGAATCCTCAACCGAATTCGACGATTCTTTTTTCAGACAAAATCCCAAAGTCTTGAGTATAAGTGTTCAAAATTTGATAACAATCGAACAAAAGAAACAAAAGTTATTCAAAAAAGAAATGTGATAATTAAAAAAAAACACCCTATACATTCTGCCATCCTGCAAGCTCTTTAACGCTTCGAGCGTGAGGAAGCGGCTCCCGAGCAAGCAACACAATGGCCGAATAGGATTAGGCAGAGCGGCGCCTATATTTCCGGGACAGCGTACGGCATAGTGGTAGAGAATCGGCCTCTTGCGCGGTTCTGGGTTCGATTCTTGATGGATCCTCGCGCCGTCGCTGCCCCAGATTACAGTTGGCGTTCTTCCGAATGTCTTTGGCTTCCCCTAATCCAACAAGATCCATCAACCATCAACCAACCAGCCTAAATTACCTCTGGGTGATTGTCGTCGACCAATTAGCAAAATCTCATTTTTTCCAGCGCTCCTACAGTTACTGTATGTGCTATGCAATAGCTGGCGCTGAATCGGGGACAACGACACAAGGGGGCTGCTTGACCTATAATAACAGACAAGCAAAAACGACATGCTATGTACACACATAAGGTCGTGTGTGCCAAAAAACTGTTGTGCATTGTTTGCATCGGTTGAGAAATACCGTCATCAGATTTCATCGGTTTTATTAGTGCGGCGCAGCTGAAGTACACATTTCCACCACATGCAGCTTGACCATGTCGAGCTTGCATATGCAACCAAGTGTGTTACCATCGTGATCGCGCGACCTGTGTGATCGGCGAGGTGAAACACCACGGGCACATGACTTTTGCGTGGATTAACGATAGAACCGTATCATGCAAATGTATACGTGCAAATAAGTCTATCTGGTTTCAGAAGACCTGCGTCGACGCAGCAGGGTACACGTCCCAGTGAACAATGACTAGACTGAAGTCCTCATTAATAGGATTTCTTGCTCGGAAAGAACGATCAATTGCTCGGCGGCGAGCACCCCCTTCTAATTGTGCCACTGACTGAAGCACTCTCTACTGCCATAGTCTAGTCAGTCACAGTCAGTGTACAATGCAAAAAGTCGATACAGTAGCACACTTAGTCGAATTTGTGTGTGACGCACACATGCACTAGTACATGTACAAGTATTCCCAATAATGTTAGTCGGTTGTTTGCACGTACGATTGCGTGCGTGCGGTAATGGCGATAAAACTAAAGCTTGCCAAAGGCGCAATTTGCCCAGGTTGTATAGCTCCCGAGGATGCAATGGTACTTCTGTCCGACTTGGCAGGCAGGTGTTTCTCTTCTAGTGCCGTTTGTCACGTTCGCTCTCTGGTCTCTCCACGTGGGCGTGTGCTTTTTTCCTTCTTTGCCTAGTGATTGGATTGCCGAGTCTCATTTGGCCAAATCCCTGTTCGCCTGGCAATCTTACAAGGGGCGCTCAACTACGTATCATAGACGGCTAGAATCGCTCGAGCGAGAATCATTCGCTCTTCCTCACCTCTTCGTATTGTATCAGCAACAGGACAGAAACCGTCAATCGTGCCGCGCCCATAGCCCTCGCAACTAAAGGCACAGCCCACGCGGCAGCTTTCTAAAAGCGCGCCGCTCCTACCCACCCCACCCCGAACCGTGGAAGCCCTGAGGCAGAATAGAGCGCTTTTAGACACTTTTTACCATCAATAAAACCGCGCTAGTGTACCTATACGCACGTTCACAATGGACGCTCAGATCTGCAACTGAAATGTTGCGACTGCATGGTTATTCGGTATGAAACTTTATTGTGTTTGGTCAACATTCCACATTGTAGGCTGTACGCTTAGATGTTTGGAAAATTGATTGTCTCGCCGACTGCGGTGTCACGCGCATGCGTCTTCGTACGGACGTACATACTATGCCTTGTTAGCTGTGTAGTGACAGGAAGAGGCAATTTGATTGGGCGCCCATTAGCGTCGAGCAGAAGCCTAAGGTGCAGAAGCTCGGCGGACCAATGTAATTACTCCGTGACGCTCAATCGCACAGCTGCGTCGGAGGTGGAGGTCATTAGCGCGCGTCGCTGACACACACCTCTGGCAAGTTGAGCGGATGCGCAATAATATTCTTCGCCATCATAACAGCCAGTGTTCATCTGAAAACAATCGTACCCCGCAATAAAATTTTATATAAAGCCGATAAGTAAGCGCAGAAAACGTGCGCAAATGCAGCGTGCGTGCGTGCGTGCGTGCGTGCGTGCGTGCGTGCGTGCGTGCGTGCGCCAGCCCCTATTCAAAAGACGCGCAAGCTCCGTAAACTGCTTGTCAAAACCGGTGCTGTCACGTCTTGCATACCTACATCTGTGTCCCTACTCCCTACATAGTGTAAGTACATGTACCTTAAAATGAGAATTACGAAAACTTCCGTACATGTTGAGACGAACTGTAGAGTTGATGACGGTTACCTGCGTTTTACCCGAATTTTTAAGGTGAGTGTTGCATGTACAATAGTGCATGCACAATACAAATATATAAAGCCGCGATAACATACGAACAATTAAATAAAATCTTTTAAAAAATCCTATTTGGTATGCAAATCAGGCAGCATGCAACACTGCTTTCTGCACGCATAGGTACCATAAATTCTATTCTACAGTAAGCTTCGAAACATTGCAGCTGCTGCCAGCGGTTACGGTATGTCATGTGCATGTGCAATGCAATATTGGTGTGCGGCCGATGTCAGATGTAGTGACTTTATTAGTCATAAAATGCTGTTCATCCAGGCGTGTGGCCCGAAGCCTCCAAATTAATGACTTTGCAGCTTCTTGGCTTGCGCCGAGTCCTTTTTGTGAGCCTCTGCAGTCTGCTCCGAATTACCTAGCTAGCTGCATGAGCTTTTGATTGCGACCCCAGCACTGCTGCTAGCGCTACGGCAGTAAGGTTGCAACATACCTTTAACTGGTCCATGGTGAATATGGTGCAGCCTTAGAGATTGCATTGCACCAGCAATTCAAGTTCGCATAGTTTGCGTTGCGACATTATATCATTATAGGTAGCGACGTCGCTAAAAAACGTGATGGATTGCTGTTTTGATGCTTAAAAGTAGCAAAAATTCCAAACAATGGCTTTTCTATGTATAGTATTTGGCCCAACGCACTGTAGGATGATGAGAATGTTGCGCAGATTCCTCTTGTCAACGCGTTTTTCATCGGTGTTATACCGTACTAGGTATGTACCTAATACCGATTGCATCTTTTCATCATCTACATTGTACATCTACATCTACATCTACATCTACATCATCTACATCATCTACATCATTGCAGTCTACATCTTTTCAATATCGAAATTGCTTGATAAGCCGGTTGGCCTTCTAACCCGACCCGATCAACTGAGTCCGAGCTCATCCCGTCCACGTTCCCGACATTAGTTTTTATTTAGAACGACTGTAGCTTGGCTGTTCCAGAATGTATCACTCACAGTATGTAGACATTATTGCCACGTGACTCGCGGGACGCATCAGAGTTTCCAAAGAAAAACAGCTCAGCTCAGATCAGTCTCCAAATTGGCTTTCCTGTCATAGGAGGAGAGTGGCTCAACAATTTTGAAACTTTTAGATAAACTTAAACTTTGTTTTAACGACAACCACCGACACAGCACAATGGCCGTAAACTGGATCTCAAGTATAAATAGTATGAATAACAATGGTTGCCCAGCAAGGAATCGAACCCCCGACCTCGCGGTCAAGAATCCAACGCCTTACGGACTACGCCACATGAAGCACCACCCGCTCCATCAGCCGGGCCAAATTTGCATATACCGCATCTCCTCAAACCGTGTCATTGGGAGCACAACCCTGATTCTTGATCTCGAGCGGGCGCGCTGTGGGGCTACGTACACGCAGTTCCGCCAGCATCCTGCAAAAAGAGCGTCTCATTGCTCACAGGAGGATGACGGAAAACGCGAGTTGGTCTCAGTCGCAGGAGCTGGACGGCGGCCCTTGGCAGCGGTACCTCGTGTACCCGCTCGTGGGCGCGGCGGTGGGCGTGGCGAACGCGCTGATCGTCACCGCGATCGCCTGGTCGTCTGAGCTGCGCCGCCAGAAGCAGTTCCTCGTCGTCGGCGGCCTCGCTTTCTGCGACGCCCTCAACGGCATCGCCTGCCTCGCCGCTGGTACGTCTCTCGCTCCGCGTCCACTGTCAACCCCCCCACTATTGATTAATCTCCATACGGATTCATACTCAGGCTTGGGCAAAAAAAAACTTTAAATTAAAAAAAATGAAATTTTTTTTACCCAAGCCCGTTCATACCTACATTAATGTAATACACTGTAGATTTCCACTCCGGTCCCAGAGCGATATCAGGTTTCTAAACGCAGTTAGCGGCGCTGAGATGGTCCACTTGCAGGACCTTACCGTCTGTTCTTGATATCGCGCGGCTACGAAAAGATTCTGTTCACCAGCTGGCAGTGTCTGACGCTGCGACCCTACACGGCGCCCATGAACTGGGCCGGCGTGGGCAGCCAGCTAATGCTAGCGTTCGTTAGCTTCGACCGCCTCCTAGCCGTCGCCCAGCCCATCTACTACAGATCGCAGCTGGAGAAACCGAGGCGCTCTAAACTCTAAACGTTGTTGTGGAATTAGTACACCAACAGTACATCACAAATAGTCTCGTTTGTAATGTCAGTTTTGTATCATCACACAAGGCAAACGGGCTCGCTCCAGCTACGCTCGTGCACTTCAAGCGCAACAGGCAGTACGGCGAGAAGTTGGTGCTGTGCTGCTACAGCGTCACGAGTCTCTGGTTCATGCTGGGCGTCGGCATCTCCTTTCGCAACTCCGCCGTCGCGCAGTACCCCTCCACCTGCCAGAGTCTCTGGGCCGTCGGCAGCGTCACCTACTCGCGTCTCACATACGTCATTCAAGCGGCAGCCTCCTCGGCCAGCGTCCTCCTCTACGGGCCCGTCGTCTTCTTCTACAAGAGGTACTGGCGCCAATCGTTGTTGTTGTTCGATTTGGGACGACGCTAGTCATATGGACCATATATAGCATACCATCTCCATGGCGCCTTCCCGTCTAGAGCCGCATAATTAGCCAAAGACATTCGGAAGGACGCCATCCGTAATCTAGAGCAGCGACAGCACGATAAAAATCGGTGAAGAGGGAAGTCCTCGATCTAGTGCATCCATTACAAATCGAACCCAGAACCGTCCGCGCAAGTGGCCGATTCTCTACCACTAGGCCATGCGCTGCCCCTGACGCCAGAACAGTGTATTGCTTGCAGTGGCCAGAGACTTTATTAGAGGCGCAGTAGTGTAATGCATTGTTCATTCCCATTGTCCAATAAGACAAGGCGGCCGTTGACTCACAGGAACACGATGAAGTCGGCTCCGGGCCGGCAGCTGACGCGCGCCGAGTCGCGCAGTCGCTCGGCGGACCGTCGAATGACCGTCACGATCGGTATCACCTGCCTCTTCACGTTCGTCCTCTCATCTCTTCCCAACGTCGCCATGCTCTTCACCATGCAGGTACGCGGCCCTGTCGCCATTCCTCAGATCACCAGGGAACTACTGTAACTCTTCCAATGCGCCTGCAAAAAGAAAGAAATTATGAAGATAGCTGGTGGCCGCAGACAGCGCCTTTTTATTGTTGTCTTGGGAATTGGGGTTTTGGGGAAAACTATTAGCTATTTGGGCTATCCACAATATTTTCATTCGGACGAAGACTACCGTATCGTTCTAATAACACATGTAGAAAGCCCAAATAGATGATAGTGATTGCCCAAACAATAAAAAGCGCAGATAGCACGCACGGAGTCTTAGTTGTCACGCACACACGCAGGTTTCAAAAAAATGAGGGCACTTGGTGGCAAGGGGGGGGGCTATTTTTGGGGATGGGACGGGCTCCATTGTAGGCAGTTAGTGCCGCTATGGTGCCCGTTAGCATCGCTCCGGAATCTGCTGTTCAGTTCGTGCCACGCCGCTTCGAGTTCCTGGCGAACCTGGCGTACCTGAGCTCGCTGTGCAACGCCGTGCCCAACGTCGTCATCTACAGTCTGCGTCATGAGGAGCTGAGACGCACCGTGGCCGCCCTCCTCTGCTGCTGCGACCGCCGACGCCGGCGACGGCGCAAGCGCACCCAGGGCGGGACGTCCCTCGACTCCGCGGTCGGCACTGCTGCCGAAGAGGCGGCGTCGCTGAGGCCGCTTTCCAACTGCAACTCGAAGCGTCCGTCGAGCGCGAGGGACGTCTCGATCCACAGCTCGCCGCCCGCGGGCCTCGCCGTCGAGACCGAAGAGGTCTACTTGTAGGGAAACGAGCAACTTGTTCTGCGAGCAACGGCGGGTGCGATCGGACCGTGTGTGCAGACACTAGGAATGTGCAGGAATGTGCCGTTGAACGAGAATTTGAAAAATGCGATGTTTACAGCTTTCTTCGAAAAGTCTTTACATTCTTTTTTAATTCGACCTACATTGTTGGGATCGTCGTGGTGAACACACAAGGGAGCGAACACACGCAAAGGCTGTTGAGCACAAGCAACAGCACTCAGCGGGAGAAGACGTGCAAGAACCTGGTCACTGACGGCCTCCCCGAGCCTCAGCCTGGTCCGGCGGATGGGTGACCAAACCTCTCAGTGTCCTTATTTTGCCGTTGTTTGTTTGCCACGCGCAGTTGTCATCGTAGCATATAATCTTTTTTTTCAAAAGGAGCAGCTACCGTAAGCAAGACTCCTTGACGCTTAGGTAGATTAGCTGATTAGATTCGTTGAATTCCATGAATGCATCAGCTGCGCATGCGTAAACAGTCTGGCACGTGTTGCTAAAGTAGCAAGACGACGAAGTCTTTGCAATAATACTGGAGCGACAAAATTTCTCGATTATTTTACTGACGACGACGAGTGTCTGTGGAGCGGACGAGACGTAGCGGATAGAAAGAAACTTGCCTCGACTGCTCGTGCACGAAATTTTCTCCTGTAAAGAGTCACAGTAAGTGTTGTTGTACTTGTAGGTCGAAAAAGTCTGAATGTAAACGAGAACAGAACGGATAGGAAGTCTTAGGCCCTGTTAGACATTAGCCTAGGCTTGGCCGTTTGCCTTGCTTAGGCGCAAGCTAAACCTTTCCTTAGTTTCTTGGTAACACGACCCAAAACACAAAGTCCCAAAACACAAAAGTCGTTCTCTGTTGCTGGAGTGGCGTTGCTTACCATGGGCATGCTCAGGATTGGATTGGCACTGCATAGGCTCAGACGTGGTGGCTTTAGACCTTGCTGCTTAGTTTGCTAACACGACCTTTGCTTTGTCCCGTTCTGCCCACTTCTGTCCCATAGTTTTGCGCACTTGCAGACCACGTTTTGCGTAATTCCACCGTAGTTTTGTATTGACTGATACGCACAGAAAATAATGGTCATTGTCAGCAGGCAAGCGTCATAGCATGGTGTCTGCTAAAAGTGCATCATTTGTCCTCGGAATTGTTGCCATCTCTTTTGGCTGTTCGAATAAGCAAAGTATGAATATTACGGTGGAAAGAATTGAGGATTTACCGCCAAATGACCATGAAAAGTGGATGGAAATGATAAACGACATCGTCAAAGACGGCAAAGTGGTGAATGAAACGCTAATTATGCAATAATGGCCACCCTGCTGCAATTAATTAATAAACCTGCAAAATAATGATAATAACATTGCGGCGCGGCGCTAATGTATTTCGCGGGTCCCTATACTTTTGGCGGGTCCCTTGACCCCACGCGGGTCCTTTCACCTCAGGCAGGTCCATTGGTTTTTTTTTTTAGTTTCAGTTTCCTTTATTCCTTATCCCTTTTATCCCTCTAGTTCTAGGCTTTGTTTAGGCTTAGGCCTATGCATCGCTTTGGCTTAGGCTTCTGAATTGCTTAGGTTTATGCCTTGCTTTGGCTTAGACCCTACTAAAACCTCACTTAGTCTGCTACTACACACCCTCCTTACCAAAGCTTAACCAACGAATAAGCGCAAGCCTAAGCCTAAGCAAGGCCTACACCTACGCAATACAAAAGCCTAAGCCTAAGCAATAGATAAGCCTCAGCCTGAGCGATGCATAAGCCTAAGCCTAAGCAAAGCCCATACGTGTAGATTGGTCCAAAAGCCAGGGGGGGGGGGTGGCTGGGGGTGTCGCGGGGGGGGGGGTCTAGAGCCATCCCGGGTAAAAGGACGGGGATCGGCAAGTTGGGAGGAGGGGTTGTCGAAGTGGAAGATTTCGCACCAAAATAGCGGGTAAAGCGGGGCTTTTTGGTCCAAAATGTGCCAAAACAACGCCTAAATAGCACTTCTTAAGCGTTTTTGGGTCACACTACAATGAAAAAGGACACAAAAACACGCATATTCACCCAATTTTTCAATAATGAGAGAGGGTTTCCCGCAACTTATCCGGGATGGCGATGGCCAGGGGGGGGGTTGCTCCCGCAAAAAAGCGGGACGGCCTTGGCCAGGGGGGGCGAACCCCCCCCCCCCCCCAAACCACCCCTGAGCCCACGTATGGCAAAGCCTAGAACTAAGAGGGATGAAAGGGTCAAAGGGATAACAGTTACAGGAAACTGAAACTGAAACTATTAAACCCAACGGACCCGCGTGAGGTGAAAGGACCCGCGTGGGGTCAATGGACCCGCGAAAAGTATAGGGACCCGCTAAATACAGTTGCGCCGGCGCGGCGCTAGTCCAGTTTAGGTGTGCAAAAAAAAATTAGGTGTGTAACAAAAAAATATATTTAGAGCTGCACACACTTGAAAAATAGGCTTTGCTTAGGTCTTAGGCTTGGCTTAGGCCGTCTAGGCTTAGGCTAGGCTAATGCTCAGAATTAGGCCAGGCTTAGGCTTCTGCTTAGGCTTATGCTTTCACTTAGACTTAAGCTTTTGCTTAGGCTTTCGCTTAAGCTTTTGATTAGGCTTTCGCTTAGGCTTAGGCTTTCGCTTAGGCTTTTATTTAGCCTTAGGGTAGGCTTATGCATGCATGCATGCACGCACGCTCGCACGCTGGGACGCATTCACCCACGCACACACGCTGGCACGCACGCACGCAGGTATGGGCGCACCAACGCACGCAAGCCAGTGAGCAGCTACTGAACGGGTTGCTGCAGCCTGAGCAAAGCCTAAGCCAAGCCAAGGTCGAGCCTAAGCCTCTAACACACCTAAAGTGTGTGGCTCTAAATAAATTTGTTACACACCTAAAGTGGTTGCACACCTATTTTTTTGTTGCACACCTAATTGTTTGTTGCACACCTAAACTGAACAAGCGCCAACATTGCTAAACATAAAATCGGTATACGGTGCCAAAAGTGTATTTCCTTTTCTTAATTTGTTGCTTGTTACCGCCCCGGGGGGGGTGGGGGTCATCCCCAGCCAGACTCGTTTTATCATTCATGAATTTTACAAAAATGTGATTTTAACTTTAGACGTCTCGTGAGTATAACGGTTCTTCGCTGAAGAAGTTGCGGGTGAGTCAGCACGGTGGAGGAAGCGCCACGTTTAGAATGGAGCAGCTCTACAAAGGGGTATCCGATCCGATTAATTAAATTATTGCAATTGCGAATTAGCACAGTACTGTCAGTTTTCTTGTCTGGTACATCATGACTTCTGCTTCTGTCACTACCCTTAAAAGTTTCTGGGCACTGAAAGAAAGGGCGAAATCCTCGACTCGAACTGATTGAAGCTGTAGTAGCCTGTTTGATGTTCCGCATAAAAGTGACTAATCGGCCTCTAGGTGCGCGTGCACGGCGCCGAGCTGGTGGTGAACGTGTTTGGGGAGCGCACGGTGCCAATTCGCGACAAGGCGACGAATCAACCGACGGGAGAGACGAGACACGTGCCCGCCAGCACCGACGTCTCCAACTCGAACATCGTCAGGGACCTGAGTCTCGTCTCCTTCGCCGGGGTACACGCACGTCACTTCTTTCAATTCTTCACCCCCCCCCCCCCTCCCGACGACACAGTAGGGGGACCTTACTGCGTATCGGGATTGGGCAGAGCCCCCCCCCCCCCCCCCCCCCCCACCGCACCAGCGTTATGCCCGCACTGATTACAGCCCGCACACGTCCTGGCGCTGCTGCCAGCCACTGCCAGCCCCAGCCCCACTCGTCCAGCTTTGATGTCAGTTACACCTCTGCCCCCCCCCACGTTCCCTCTTCCTTTTTGCATCAACGCCGCTCAAATCGCCTTCCAATGGTTTTGTGTGAACTCGGTGAACGCAAGGTATCGATCCGTATCTTTGAAGGTGGGCATTATTGTCGAACTGTACACCGATTTGGCTGCAAGTTGTGACCATATTCAGAGCGAGGACTCTGCTGCGAGCGCGCGTATTCTGGAGGCGGCGAAGAGTGCGTCGGGTTCTCCGGGCGGCAGTTGCGAGCGGATCCTCTTTGTGAACGAGCAGCGTAACCGCGCTTGCGCCGCATTCGAGTGCCGCATGCACGAGTTCTTCGACACCGACCGCCGCATCCCCTCCAAGCCGACGCTCGTGCTCGACCTAGACGGTATAGTAGAAATAAGCTTGCAAAATAAGTGAATGACGAGAAATGTGAATTTCACACCCGGGATTAGAGGTCCCCTCCCCCAATTTGATGAGGAGTATTCTTGCCAGAAATGGTCCCCGTGGGATACCTGTAACTGGGGGGGGGGTTGGGGGTTTCCCTCCGTTGCTGGTTTTGACCCCACCCACACCCCCAACCTCCCCAGAAATTTGAAACTGTAAATTGCAATGTGTTTTGTACAGTGCTTTTGAGCAAAAATCGACCGAAAAGTACCTATATTAGGTTATTTTATTTACAGTGTAATTTGACTAAAAAGTACCAATTTTTGGGTTTTTACAGTGTCTTTTGACTAAAAATCAACCAAAAAGTGCCTAGTCATTTCCAACACCAAGTTGCTTCATGGATTGACACACACACACACACACGCGCGCGCGCGCGCGCCCACACACACACACACACACACACACACACACACACACACACACCACACACACACACACGCACTCGCATTTTTTTCAGGAACGGTACTTAAAAGGTGGGACAACATTATGACCGGTGGTTGGGGACGCTGATAAACAAGGACACCGTTTATTTACACCCAAGACGCTTCTTGCCATTTATTGGTCGTAAACTTCTTGGTATCTTCTGGTCACTGGCTGCCTTGCGCTGCTTTACAACACATGTATCTAGCACATGTTTATTACTCTATCAATGCTTCTGGGTCTGCAAATCAAAGAAGAAAAGCTACCATGGAAGACATTTATTTGGTGATTTCGGGTAAAGATTTCTTCTGTGGGTGACATTTGGTTTGACCTATGCAGAATATATTGCGGCGGGGTGTGATTCGTGGCACACAGCATAACAGTTCTATTTTTGCCGGATTCATTTTACACAATGCCTCACACTCACAGTTGTCCAGACCCGCAAAATTGGATTCAAACGTGTTCCACACCCCTGCTGCGCAGCAGCAGTGTTTACAGGCCCGCTTCGTTTGGTGCTACGGTTTTCCACGAGTTCAAGTTTCAGTCTAGCAGCGCAATTCTTGACCGGAATTGGGGGTGGGCACTTCTCAGCGGCCGTATCGAATGAACCGCCGCAGCCCCCACAACAAGGCACGCAGTAAACATTCTGTTTTGCTACTGACGCACACACACGCGCTGTAGTTGGTCGCTCTTTGTCGCGGCTGTGCGTAGAACAACCGTAGTCTCGCTGTAGCTAGCAATAGCGACACAGCCAAGTCAGCGTCTCACAATGGTTACAATTAGAGGTGGATGGCATGCGGCGGCGTTGCTGCTGGCGCTCGCCTCGATGGGAGACGGACACACAAGCGGTAAAGTATTAGTTGGCAGAGTAAATCCTCTCCAATAGTGGACCTGGTGGACCCCCTGGTGCCCCCCCCCCCCCTGGACAAGAAGAAACATACGATGTGCATAATATACAGGGGCAAAGGTCAAGCAGTACAGTTGCGTTTCCATTCGTTTCTTTTTTGTGTACACAGCTGTGTACCATTGCACGTCAGCTACTTTGAACCACCTTGGTAAAGCTAAAATTCGGATACCCGCCGTTGATATCATCGCATCACATTCACAGATACCCACTGCATTCCGTACCTGTACGCGGCATCGCTGAAATTTTGCTCTGCTGCACAGACGCGTACCGTCGGTTCACCGGAGAAGACCTCGCCTCTTGCGAGGTGCTGCAGACGGGCAGCAGATGCACCTGTCGGGTGGAGCCCTCCTCGGACGAGGGCGACTTCAAGCCACCAGCGAGTGGAAACCCGCTGCGCTACCTTGCCCGCCTCAACTGCACCTGGCTCATCCAGCCCAAGAACGGCTCCTTCGTCAGGCTCAGCATTCCTTCGCTGGAGACGGAAGCGGGCTACGACTTCTTGGAGCTGTACGGCCTCTCGGCCAACGGGACGGCCGTGCCCTACCAAAAGTCAGGGACTTTCATTGATTCCCCATCGTCCCTGAATTCTGCGAATGTTTCAACGCAGAGGACCTTGTCAATTCTTGTTTACGTAAGTAGCACAAGTAGGTATAGTGCTTTCACTGCGCACTCCTCAGGTGGCGTAGTCGAGTTGGCCAGTCGTCGAGACGAGGCTTGCGCCAGAGTCCGTAACTGGGTCCGAGCCCGGCCGCTGTAAATTGAGCTATAGCGAAAAAAACAACTTGTCAGTATAATTGGATTAGCCCGATGCCTAATATGAAAGGAAAATGTATTGAAACGTTTACTCGTCTACAAATGCGTTTCTGTCCAACTATCGGAACTCGCTAATACATTGTAGCTTTCTTGTAGGTTCGAGGGCCGTGTTCGGAATCCGACGGTGGTGCACAGCGCCCAGAATGAAGGTTTCCTTCTTCGCTTCAAAACAGACGGCTCGACTCAGAAGAATCAGTTCACCATTGTCTACGAGAGAAGAAATGGTATTGGTGCGTGCGAACGCGCGCGGGCGTGCGTGCTGCAGTGCGTATACTCGTCATGCAAAACTTCCACAGGGTGACTTGCTGGATACTGTCCGTAATTGACCCCATCCACTATTGCCCCCCCCCCCCCCCTCCCTAAGACTAAAACCACTAAACACTAAAAACACAACAAAACCACGTAGTGCGATGCGATCCACGGCAAGGAGTATACCTTCTGATTTGCGCTATTCATAAGTCGCACTAACGATAGTAGGGTTGTTTCTACGCTGAGGCGCCGCAGACCCTTCTTGGGGCGTGGCGTGTGGAGTTGGCACGTTCAGTGACGGAGCAGGGGCGGCGCTGCGACTGTTTCTCCGCGCTGGCGGAGTTGACGGCCGACGGAGCCGAATCGATGCCTCTGAATATGCCTCAAGGAGCGGGGGGACCCTACTGCGGAGGCTTCCGATGCTATGGCACCGTCGCAGGTACACCGCGATTTAGGCTGCGTGTCCAGGGCCGCCTTTGTTGCCCGAAAGCAATGAAAATCAGAGCGCACCGTTCTTTGTCCACCACCACAGCGCGTGTGGCCTCTGGCGCGGCGGTGCGATTCCGACTGCACTCGCTCAACACGACGAGACAGACGGCGCTGACGATCGTCGACCGCGATCGCGTCTGGGTCGACTGGACGCCCAACAGCGACGCGATGGGGTCTGCCTCATTTGTACCATTCCATGAGGACGCTACCCCTTCCCATGACTGCACAACCTTTTGACAAAAAAAAACGTGTTCTCCGCACCAAGTCTTGGCCCTTCTTTTTAGGCGTGTAAGTAAGCAGTCAAACTTAGCTATTTGCTTTTGGCCGTCATCGAACGTGCATTTTCAGGAAGAAAGGTTCAGTTCTTAAATTCTAGATTCCGGTTCTCAGTCAGATACAGTTAATTAAAGTGGCCATTAAAATTGACGAGAGCGCCCTCCCCCAACCTCTAATACCTAAGTGTCCTCCTCAGGCTTGAGCAAAATTAAAAATAAATAAATAGAAACTTTAAAAAACTGGAAATTTATTTCTACATTAATAAAAAAAACGTTGTCAAAACCGTCCAATAAGTGCTAAAAGAAGGAGGCAAAAATGACGGTTTTAGTGCGTTGAAACCCTTTATACCTACTTAGTAGCAGCCTGGATGAGTTAAATCACCATAACAATATTGCAGGTGTTCTGGAGGCTGTCAAACCAAGTCTGGTGGATAGTCATAGTCGTAGTTCAACTCAATAAAAAACTATCACTATCAGTAGTAAAAGTTGATTAAAATGCACTTCAAAAGGCTTTCAATGCCTTCTTCTTCTTCTTCTTCTTCTTCACTGAGACCGGCCCAGACGACGGCTGCAAACGAATCGGCGGCAGGCGACGCAGGGGCTGAGAGTGTTTTTAGTGCCTTAGTTCGCTGATATTGACACTCTACTAGTTTCAAAACACCTTCTGCAACATTGATTTGACGTCCAAAACGGTCTCTGGGAGCCTTTAATAAAAACCCAATTTTTTTCTTAAATTAAAAAAAAATTGAATTTTTTAACCAAGCCTGGTCCTTCTCGTCCTCCCCTTCCATTTCTAATAAGTTTTAATGACTGGGTAGTTTCTATAATCGCTCAATCCTGTTTACAGTACACGTGTGTTGTGAACGCGACACTGCCTAAACGACGCTTCAGACGGAGATTCACGAGCGCCGCATCGAATGTGGTCTACACTACGAAGACCAGACATCTGCACATAATGTTCATCGCAGGGATTGCCAACAACGAGAGCCGGGCCGGCTTTGCTGCCTCTCTTTTGTCGGCGTTGCACCGTATGATCGCACGCACACACGCACGCACGCACGCACGCACGCACGCACGCACGCACGCACGCACGCACGCACGCACGCACGCACGCACGCACGCACGCACGCACGCACGCACGCACGCACGCACGCACTCACCGACACGCACGCACGCACGTACGCACGCACGCACGCACGCACGCACGCACGCACGCACGCACGCACTCACCGACACGCACGCACGTACGTACGCACGCACGCACGCCTTCAGCGTGCCATTGCCAAGCTGCAATCACGTTGACTGCTGAGAACTCGAGTCAGCAGCTGCTCAGCCCGCAGTTTCCACAGCCCTACTGCGATGACACCGACTGCACGACTGCGGTTCGAGCGCCTGAGGGCAAATTGGTGCGCCTCACGATGAACCACTTCGAGACTGAGCGTCCTCACGACGTCCTGAGTCTCTACAACGACAGCTTCGACAAGACAGACGTTAACAAGAACCACCTCGCTTGGTCAGGCTTTTCTTTTTTGGTTAAAGCGATGCCCTGGTGCCTGTACGCTCCAGACTTCATTTGGCCTGTTAGAAGATGCTTGGCAAGCTCTCCTCTATGCAACATAACATCCTCGAACATGTAGTGCACACTTGTAGCTACATAGTTGTTCTTGTTGTGGCAGCCAGGGCGGCCTGCTTCCTTGGTTGGGGTGGGGGGTGCGCTCATGTTATTCTTGTTATCCCTCATGCAGATGACGACCGAGTCGTGGCGAGAGCTTCCCTTCCTCGGGGGGAGGTTGAACCTCGAGCGGTCAAAAAGGGGCAGCTGATGAGGAGTGGGTCACAGTCGTCAACCCGTCACCCCTTCACGCCAGGGTCCCGGGGCCTGGATCGCTGGCCATTGCGTCATACCCAACCCAGTTCAACGATACCGAGGTCAAGGACGACGCTCGACTTTGAGGGCGCTGCGTGGCCATTGCCAGCTGGCACCACCTGTTTAAGGGGATGGGCCTGGTCATCCTGGACTTGGGACCAGGCAACGGGGGAGTTGGTTGGTGCAATGTAGACAATATATTCACACAAATGGGTGAGTAAGCTGGAGTTGGGTGGTAGATTTCGCCGCGTTGTCTACATCTATAGCATGCATTAGACACTTTTAAATGTACAAACTCCTACAGGTGGTCAGGCGGCTACAGCGGAAACCTAATGAAGCACACTTTCAATGGCAACCGGGCGGACCTGAGGTTCAGGAGCGACGGGAGCGTGGTCAGTAAGGGCTTCAACATCACCGTCGAGGCGATTGACCGAGACCCAGGTGCCCCATGCAGAACTGAACATTACAGTAGTGTCATGTACGTGTCTAACTTTTTCAGCGACCGAATTCTATACTAACTTGTGCCTAACTAACTTGTGTAGAAAATTCAACTGTTTCGGTTGCGTATCGCGACAGTTATTACCGTAAATCCTCCAATAGTGCCCCCGGGCACTATACTCTCAACCTCGCTCTACCCGGGGGCACTGTTGGAACATTTTTGCGTTTTTTAGGCGATTACCGTAAATCCTCCAATAGTGCCCCCGGGGCACTATTTTTTCAACCTCTCCTTACCCGGGGGCACTATTGGAGAGGAGGGCACTATTGGAGGGGGGCTTCTATTATTTCAACCTAAAAATTTTGAATGGTAATGCTAGTTTCGCTGTCAAAATTGCCGATTTTTCGGTGATTTTGATCACTTTTGCCACATTTAATGGTTGATTTACCGTTAATAGTTGCTGAAACGTACTATTATTGGTTAGCAGTAGTGTGTATACACGATGTAAATGTACCTACCACTATATTTTTGCCCATAAAAGGCACATGGCACAACATACCCCTTACCCCCGGGGGCACTATTGGAGGGGGGCTCTATTATTTCAACCTTGCCATACCCGGGGGCACTATTGGAGGGGGAGGCACTATTGGAGGGGGGGGGCGTCTATTGGAGGATTTACGGTAACAGTTCAAAGTACCTGGAATGTCATTCATTTTGGACGTAGCTGTATATATACACACCACTTCTACATCACTACTGCTTGATTTGTGTCCCTGAATAACGCAAATCGTGTGGCACTTCTTGGGGCCACCCTGTATTTTGCTCCTCCAGTGCCAACGTATAGCTGCTGCAAATGTTCAGCATGCGCTTGTCCCAACGGTGTGCTGAATGGGATTGCGGGAAAGATCCATTACTTCTTTGGCACCGGCACCAACTGCGGCTTCTTCGACTGCATCTTCAGGATCGTCAAGCCAAACACGACCGTGGCAAGGTTCCGAGAGAGCATTCATTGCTTTTACAGCATTCCAGTTTCCATACTCGTGTCAACATGTCGACTACAATTAGCGATGTCACCAAAATTTTTTTAAAATAGGAAAAATATTATTAATGATTATTATCAATTATCAAATTATTATTAAACAGAATTCTAAAAATTACAAATAATTATTTATTTAATTGTTATTAAAAATTCTGTAAACTCGAATTCATGCTTTACGTTTTATGCATGCATTATTTTAGATTAGGTATTCGATTAGTTACATTTTGTTTTTGTGACCTAGCTGAGTACAATTGATGATGACTTTGGCTCTGATGCATTGCAGAGCAAGGCGTGGAGAGAGGACAGCTCTAGAGCTCGAGTTCAATTATACTGCCGACTCTGGGCCGCCGCATCAGTTCCTCGAGTACAGCTCAAGAAACTTCCCAAGAAACACTAACAACAGGTCCTTAGATTGTCTTCACCAATGCCGCTATAGCCTTTGCTTTTTGCGTTCAGTAACTTTGAGTGCCTAAGTACTTTCATTGCGAGGACGGTTCACAGTCACAACAGTCTCGCATGTGTCACTCATGCCATTTTTGCCATGCCAGTCACTCATGCATGCCAGTCGCTCATGCCATTTTTGTGCAAGATGGTTTAAATGTACCGTACATATCTACAATGCATGTACACCCTATTACCCCCGCCCCCGCCTACTACCAGTTACAGTCGTATGTACAGGGTGCGGCACCCTTCTGTCGCACCTTTTGCCAAGCCATAACTCGGTTCTGGGTAAACCGATTCAAATGAAATTTTGAACACTTATGTATAGAATACGCTTCAACTTAGATATGCGCAAACTTTTGTGCAAATCGGTTATTATCCGCGTTTAAGTTGCACGCTTACAAACAGTTTGTCCCATTTTCATTGCAATAATGCAGAATTCTATTTAAGCTAAACGTTCTCTCTCTCAAATATTCCAGTCAAAGATTTACTCTGGATCAGCGCGTAGTTATTGCTAATCGTTTTCATAAGACCGAAACTGAAAAATTGACGACACGTCGTTTTACACTTGAATTTTGGATGGATCGGTTGAATGCACCGCCAAGACGCGATTGACCGAACCTCACATTTCCCAAGACTTGACCTCACATTTCCCAAGACTTGACCTCCATGTGACTTCTCTGTCTGGGGAATCCTGAAGGAAGCGGTTTACGCGCTGAGATGCAAAACCATCACCGAGAGGCCATTGAGAATGCGGCGGCAAACTTTGACGTTGGGCTGTGCTCAAGAATCTGACGATCTGTGATAACGTGTTGAGACGAATGCATCGATTCAGATGGCGGGCTTTTTGAAGTTGAATGTTTGCTCAATTTCGGTGAAATATATAGGATATATAAGCTGAAGCGTTTTCTATGAGTGTTCAAAATTTCATTTGAATCAGTTGACCCACAACCGGGTTATGGCCTGACAAAAAGTGCGACAGCAGGGTGCCGCACCCTGCATGTACAGGGTGGGCAAGCCTCGACTTACGCTCTTCGTTCAAGCATATCTCAGGGGTGGGTGAATCGATTTTGGTGACATTTTAAACACTAATAGTAGACAGTCAAACTTAGACTTCCTCCACGTTTCAGCTAAATTTGTTACGCTGTTCAAAAGTTACGCACAAAACAATTTCTATACGATAAAATGCTTCCAAAGAACTGTAGCGCAGCCACTTGAAACAAAGCAATCTTTTTGCGCGAGTATGTCGCGGCAGAAATCCTCTTTGGAACCGCGCGTTTGCATTGTAAAACAATTTTACGAAACGGACAATCAAGCTGAAGTTATTCGTCGAATCAAAGTTGAGTTCCCAACGACAAAAGCGCCGTCACAGAACACTGTCTCAGCGACCGTAAGGCGCCTCGAGGAGACTGGCGCAGTTGCTAATTGCGCTCATCCGATGCCAAAGCCAGTCAGCACTGGATCAACGTAAGAACTCGTTTTGCACGCGATTCAGAAATCGCCAAAGAAGTGGACATGATGCGTCGCCAGAGAACCTACATTTTACTCTGTACAAATTGTTTTGTGCGTAGCTTTTGAAAAACGTAATAGATCTAGCTGAAACTTGGAGGAGATCTAAGTTAGACGGTCTACTATACATAAGTGTTTTAAATTTTATCCAAATCGCTTAATCCACCCCGGAGATATGCTTGAACAAAGAGCATACGTCGAGACTGACCCACCAAGTGTTTTAAATTTTATCCAAATCGTTTAATCCACCCCGGAGATATGCTTGAACAAAGAGCATAAGTCGAGACTGACCCACCCTGTATGTATGCTTTTCCAATACGTCTTGCGTTCTCTCTCTTGCATTCAGAGTGGGTGAACTCAGAAATCAGAAGTTCACGTTCGAACAGTCGCAACTGGGCGAAGAATTTGTCCTCCGTCTGCACAGCGAGACGGCGCGACCACCGAACCCGCCGCGAAGGGGGCTCGAGCTCGCCTACAACTGGACCACGCGTACGCCCAGATTGCGAGCGCACTACTAGGTATTTGGACGCATCTCTCTGGGAGTAACTTCGGAGCAGGCTGCGGCTGCGGTCCTGGCACGTTGATCGCCACCAGCGAACCCAAAAATCTGACCTCGCCTCACTACCCCGCCAACTACTGCAACAGTCAAGATTGCGCCTACACCCTCGAAGCGGACGGAACGAGCCGAATAGAGATTAGCTTTTTAGGTGCCATAGAATTCAATTTACGTACGCGGTCAGATGACAACATTGTTGCGGAATATCGCTTAGACGTCGAGCTGGAGCACCCACACGACTTTGTTGAGGTGAAGGGCGAAAATCGACAGCTGTTGGCCAGGTGAGACAACCAGTGCACATTCACTGTTTTGGATGCGCCATGTGCCCGTAAACGCAAATTAACGGTGGTGGCTACATGTATGGAGCCACGCCACGCGGCGATTGCGGCAGTGGAAGCCATGCAGCTCGTGTACAGGCAGCCATGCAGCCAATGTGAAGCTCGAACCCTGATCAAGATGCCAACACATTGAAGCCCACAACGTGGTCTTCTCCACATTGTCTCGTGTTGGCGCTCGCTCAGCACAATGTCCGAAATAGTAAAATGGCATGGCTCCCGCCGCCGCGTGGCTCCATTGTCGCACGACTTTTTTATCGCGTGGCTCCATCGTCTGCTCATTTGTCGGTGGTTCCTTAGTGGTGCAGTCGTTGCGCGCGTGTCTCTTGAGGGTCTCGAGCGTGCGACGCGCACGACAAGACGTCTTCACCGGCCGCAAGTTCTTTCTGCGCTACCACACTGACTCGAGTGTCACGCACAGAGGATTCAACATGCAGTACAAGATCGGTGATTGCTGCTCTTTGTTTAGAATTTACTGTGAAGCGTACAATGTTGTACAGTGTACAATACAGTACAGTGCGGTGCGTACATTGAAACAACATGCGTGAGGCGCCTCCTCTCTCTCTCTCTCTCTCTCTCTCTCTCTCTCTCTCTCTCTCTCTCTCTCTCTCTCTCTCTCTCTCTCTCTCTCTCTCTCTCTCTCTCTCTCTCTCTCTCTCTCTCTCTCTCTCTCTATCTCTATTTCTCTCTCTATCTCTCTCTATCTGTCTCTGTCTCTCTCTCTCTCTCTCTGTCTGTCTCTCTCTCTCTCTCTCTCTCTCTCTCTCTCTCTCTCTCTCTCTCTCTCTCTCTCTCTCTCTCTCTCTCTCTCTCTCTCTCTCTCTCTCTCTCTCTCTCTCTCTCTCTCTCTCTCCATCTCAAGATTCCAATACAACACACGGACAGAAATATTGCTGGAGTCGGTCGTACTAAGACACTTAGCAATTAAAAACATGAAAATTAATTTGTTCAACATCATTTACGTTCAAACCGTAAAACCACTCGTACTGAACATCCTACATTCAGCCCACGCATTGCTCCAAACAAGTTTCATTGATCAAACTACTACTTGTTGAACGAGAGAACACAATCATCTCTTTCACTGTTTTTCAGCTGTCCCTACAACGACGACAACAACAACAACGACGACGACGACGTCGACGACGACAACAACAACAACGACAACTACCACTACCACTACCACCACCACTACTACTACTACTACCACTACGACCACGACATCGACTACGCCAACTACTACTACGACGACGACAACTCAAAGTGCAACCAACTTATTAGAGGCCTTACACGGAATTTTCAGAAAAAAAATATTAAAAAATACGAAGGTCACCGGTTTTTTAGTATTGTATATACAGGGTGAGCCACGGATAATGGACGCTCTTTGTTTTGCCGCCACAATTGCCACAGTGTTTCGATCGAGCTGAAACTTGGAATAGTATGTTGAAAATATGTGTGCCGAGCGAAATTGCATTTGGTTTACAGAATAAATTTTTATTTCACCCCAAACAAATCAGGATTTTCGAAGAGTGCCCGTGTACTTCGCACTTTTCGCAATGCACCAGGACAGATCTGCAATTGGTTGAATCGGTTCTGATCGGCATGGGCATCTCCTTCTTCAGGTTATGAATGCTGCCTGTCTATTCGAATCGGCCGACAGTCCAAATGATGCTCTGTCGAGATGGCGCTGTCAACGCCCGGGAAGGCATTGGCAACCCTCTTCGCCGCTTCACTGGCAAATTCACAGACCAAATGCAATTTCGCTTGGGACACATCTAAATTAAGTATTTTCAACATATATTCCAAGTTTCAGCTCGATGGAAACACTGTAGCAATTGTTGCGGCAAAACAAAGAGCGTCCATTATCCGTGGCTCACCCATTAGGTATCTTCAGAACTGGTCTGGAAGGTGTAGATTGGTCCAAAAGCCTTGGGGGTCTCTGGAGGTTTCGAGGGGGGGGGGGTCTAGAGCCGTGTGGGGTAAAATGATCAGGATCGAAAATTGTGGAGGAGGGGGGGTCGAAGTGGAAAACTTTACACCATAATAACGTGTAAAATGGGTACTTTTTGTCTAAAATGGGTCAAAAGAAGGTCTAAATAGCAGTGGCGTAGCCAAGGGAGAGGGTAGTGGGGGTATACCCCTCCCCGAGATGGTGTGAAGCCGAAAAAATGCAACAGGGTCCATCCACCCTGTTGCAAAAATGCCCGGGCGAAAGAAGAGAGTGAGAAAGCATTTTTAGCTCGCTTGTGTAAGGTTAAAAATGTTCGAAAGTAGTTCAAAATAGGTTAAAATTGCTCAAAAGTGGCCCAAAATAGGTTAAAATTTCTTGAAAGTAACCCAAACTAGGTTCAAAATGCTTGAAAGTAACCCAAAATAGGTTAAAATTGCTCGAAAGTAGCCCAAAATAGGTTCAAATGCTCGAAAGGAACCCAAAATAGGTTAAAATGCTCGAAACTAGCCCAAAATCTCAAAATTTTCGCCTGCGGCGCAACAGGGGGGCCCTCTTAACAAGTTGAAAATCTGTACCCCCTCCTGAAACCAAATGCGGGCTACGCCACTGCTAAATAGCACTGTTCAGGCGTTTTTGGGTCACACTACACTGAAAATAAACAAAAACACGCATCTTTACCCATTTTTTTAATATTGAGAGAGGGTTTCCTGCAAGTTATCCGGATGGCGATGACCAGGAGGGGGCCTCCCTCCCGCAAAAAGCGGGACGGCTATAGCCCGGGGGGGGGGGGGGTAAACCCACCAGACCCCCCTGAGCACACTATGGTCTGGGGGCGACCTCACATTTTTAAGCACTGTAATGTAATGTAATGGGTGCGATTGTCCAATCTTTGCAGCAAACAAAGCCTAAAGCCCAATGTGAACCCTAGGGTAAGCTGCTTTCAACCGAATCCGTGACCTTTGCATTTCTTTATTTTGTCTGAAAATTTCATAGAACGGCCATTTTTCTCTCGATTGAGTGATACACAGAAGAAACTTGCATTTCTTTATTTTGCCTGAAGATTTCATAGAACGGCCATTTTTCTCTCGATTGAGTGATACACAGAAGAAACTTAGTATTGAGCTTGACCAATGTATAACATGGCTTTGCAGGCACGACAACGACACCGTGGGGACGCAAGCCAAATGGCCCCAAAGGAACTGGGAGTGAACAGACAAAGGGTTCTAGAGGCTTTCCAGCCACCTGGCTCATTCTACTTGTCCTTTTGATCGTTGCCATTGTTGCCACTACAGCTTTTCTCCTTTGCAGAAGCGGAAAGCTAAGCGAGTGGCTTGGAAGAAGCGGAGGTGTGACACTGTACCTTTTATTTTCACAATTGCGCGTTTTTATTGTTTTGCATACAGTAACCGAGCATAGCGGTAGTGTAGTACTACCTAGTTTTTTTTTAGGAATCCAGCGGGCGAGCTATGGTGGAAATGGGTACGCATTATTCTTGAATGTTTGCATACAGTACACTCTGGTAGTACACTCTGGTAGTGAATTTTGAATGTTGTTTCAAATCAAGGTATATAGGAAAATACAGTCAATACAATCGTTTCTCATACCTAAGTACATGAGACTACAGGTGTACTACAGGTGTTGCTGCATTTGTATTGGTTGTGTAAGTTTGCATTTACAGACAAGGGTACAAAATCAAGGCTGCCAGTACTGCAAATCGCTCAAAAGCTGCATAAAAGTCAAGTAGATACATCTACGCAGTAGTACGTACGCGTTCACTGCACACAATGTTCCACTTTTAGTGACGGCGGCGATGCCCAAGTGAGCATAGTCAACCCGAATGCAACGAGTGAATAGACAATCGATTGTCATTCACTGTTCTTTTGTCGTTTCGTATTGTCTTCTGTCGTTCATAGATTGTTATCGCGATAACGGTATTTGCGTTAACAGACGACTATATGCTACATTACCTGCATAACATTGTCGATATTACACAATGCTCCGTACCGCAGCGCAGACACGCTCTGCATCGTCGCTGCATGGCATGACACCTGCTCAATTGTGCCCGCTGTGAGCGTCCCAATTGGACCAAACTTGGTCAAATTGCTACTCACGCCATCATCATCGATGCACGAGATTTCATCAACACCACACTGTCCAGAAGTCGGTTAGCTATCTCAGCCCCAACGCTAAAACACAGTCCGAGAGAGGTTGCGGGAACGTGCACACCAACACTACAGTGCAGCATAGACAAACGGGATGAGGGATGGATGATGAAGACATGCGATAACCAACCATATACCGGTACCCCCCCCCCCTCTTTCCTCTTCTGTCTGTCTACAACATCTTGTAACGTTTCGTCTGGGTACAAAATCGGCCAACGCTACTCCTACTGCACGACACAGTTACGCATTTTTATTGGACTGCTCCGTCCACTACACTCGTTCATTCTGCATGCGCGCCGAAACGAAAAGTAGACAGTACGGATTTTTCGTTTTGGGGGCTTGAAGAAGATGACGTGAGTAGCAATTTCACCAAGTTTGGTCCAAATGGGACGCTCGCAGCTGGCGCAATTGAGCGCTTTCCCCACACGAAAATTTCGTTGAAAGCGTCTTCCTCTTGAAAGTGGCATAACTGTCGCCTACGAAACTGGATTTTACTGAAATCTTAGAACAACAAATGGCACACCATGGACTACCTCCGTATCAATGTTCAGCCAAAAAGACCTACCACAGCTCTAGTTATTCACCGGCAAAGTTGGGACATGTAAAAAAAGCCCCGTACATGCATTAATAGTTGAAGAGTTGAATAGAATAGAATAGAATAGACCCGCAATTTTGAATTCAAGTTATTTTCCACGTCACTGGTGAGCGGAAGCAGCACCCAAGCCAAGCTGCTTACAGATTTGCTCTCCCTCTCTCGTTTGCTTCTGCGGTTTCCACGTAAAGTCTCGGTTTAGCAGTGCAATTCTTGACCGGAATTTAGGACGGCGCTCTAGCAGCCGACAGCCGTATCGAATGAACCGCTCCACAACAAGGAAAGCGCACAGTAAACAAACTACCTACATAGTTTTGCTGGCGCGCACACACGCGCCGCAGTTGGTCGCTTTGCCGCGGCTGTGCGTAGAACAACCGTAGTTCAGGCTTTAGCAATAGCACCACAGCCAAGTCAGTGTCTCGCACTGCGGCACTTTAACAAGGCCCTATTGGTCTGTAAATCGAAAAAAAAGCTACCAAGGAAGACATTAATTTGGTGATTTCGAGTAAAATTGTTTTTCTGAGCAGCTCAAAATTGCGCCATGCCATCATTTTAACGACAATCTGAATGCAGCGTCAAACTTCTTTATACTACTTCGTCAAACTACTTCTGCGAGGACATTGTTCAGGGGCAACTCAGACAGCAAATCGTGCAAAGTTTACAGTAAAAAATACTTTTTTAAGTGTGTTGTTAAAAAAAGTGTTAAAAAAGTATTTGAAATACTTATTTAACTTATCATTTTTTAATTAGAAAAGTCGAAGGACAAGACAAACAGACAAACATTAACACTTTTTATTTTTTAACTTTCACTTTTTGGTGACATCTCTACCTATGAGTCGGTGTTTCACAATGGTTGCAATTGGAGGTGGATGGCATTCGGCGGTGCTGCTCCTGGCGCTCGCCTCGATGGGAGACGGTCACACCAGCGGTAAGTATTTTCAGTTACAACAGTGAATCCTCCAATAGTGAACCCTCCCCCTTCAATGGTGCTCCTGGGGGTGAGAAGAAACAACGATATACAGAGACAAAAGTCAAGCAGTACAGTTGCGTTTACATTGTGTGTCCACAGGCTGCACCATTACACGCCAGCTATACTTTTAACTGTTAACCACTGGCTAAAATTGGGATTAGCGTCGTTGAGATCATCGCAGCGCGGATACCCACTGCGTTCTGTACCCGTACGCGTGAGCGTGACCGCGCAATTCACTCTTCACAGACGCCTACCGTCGCTTCACGGGGGACGGCCTCGAGTCTTGCGAGGTGCAGGCGGACGAGAGGCCCTTGCCGGACAGGAGATGCGCGGCGGGTCGATGCGTGGTTGGAAGGTAGGGAGGAACACCGTCGCTCTGTCAGACCCATCCTACCCAGGCACGCCCCCCCCCCCCATGCATACAAAACGAGAGAAAACGGTAATGGAAGAACGATCCATTTGCTTGTCATGTGCAAGAATAATTTTTAATTAAGAGGGCGTCCATGGCAAAATCGACCACGGATTTAAATAAAAAAATAGATTTCCTTTAAATTGTGCCCAAAACGTACCCCCATAGGCACTGTGTGGCATGCCACATTTCGTTTGGCTCAAAGCCGTTTTAAGTCTAAAATATAATTTTTTTAAGTTTGCGTCGAAAATTCGGAGCCTTGGACGCGCCCCCATTCTTTGGCCCATTTCTCACGTTTCCTCACCGGAATCGGAGGTTCCCATATGTGCCTACATAGTAGACACCTGCCACTTGGTGGTAGCACGTGCATTCGCGTTACGTCCACCCAGCTGGCAGCAGGCGGAGTGCAAAATGATGAAGGAACAAAAGGTCGAAAATTTGCCTGCGCACGATGGATTTTTGAGCTTTATGTCTCATTCGATAGCGTATGAATGGACCTATCTGGGATCCAAAATTTATGCCTGGCATTCAATCTGCGCAAGAGTTATGGCCGAAAAACCTCATTTTTAGCCATTTTTTCGTGGTTTTTCGCCATTAACTTTCCTAAAATCAGCAGCAGCTTTTCCAATTTACGTCTGCGTTGTGTCTCCATGGCCCCCCTACATGTATCGAGCCTCGCTGGAAATTGACAATTCTCATGCATTTTTAAACATTTTTGTAACTTAAGAGTCTCGCCACAATTTTATGCCAGAACAAAACTAAGGGTCCAGTGTCAGCGTTTCCAAAGCGGTCAGCGCTTAAACTGACAATCTACACATAGTGCACTATTGTCCTTTAGCTGTACGTTTGGGCAGCGTCCAAATACGCGACACGCAGCCGACAAATTCCATGGTACATTCTAAGTACACTAAAAGCGCACTATGCAATGTAGATGCAAACAAGCAGCATCAAGCAACATTGCAAAAGTTGTAGCTCATCTATTGCATACCGCTTACTCTCTTATGAGCCCCCCCCCCACTCTTAAGGCCTCTCAGTTTATTAGCCCCCCCCCCAGCTCCAGTTGAACTAGCCCCTTCCTAGAATAAATTAAACAATTCCCTCCCTACCTCCTTGTGTGTCAATTTGTTACACCCTTCAATTTGTATGATTGTCCGGCCTCCACCTGCATACAACCCAAACGAAATATCGAGCTATATGTACCAAATGGTTAATTGGAGAATTAATGGTATTTTGCACTGAACGAAGAGCCTATATGTAGTCGCTGTATTGAGTTTGGACGTGCCGCAGTCAAGCTTGGTTAAAAGTGATTCACTTTTTGAGAATGTTGGAGCACTATCCCAGCGAAAAAAAAACGCAAAACTTGTGCAGTAGTGAGAATCGAATGCCTTACCCTCAGGGAGGTTGCCTAGGGTATTCGGCCCAGTGCCTTGGCCAAAATGTTCGAATTAAATTTTTAAATTATGCTGTATTTACCAAAAGTTGCTGTATTAATTTTTTTCCGGGACCTTTTGTGAGGTGGAAGCATTCTCTCATCTGTCACTGAGTAGGTTTATATGGTTTGACACACCAAACATTTTTGGACAAATTTGACAACGTTTTTTTTTTCTACAAAAATTCCAATTGAAAACACTATTTCTTCAATGTGTTCTTTAATTGCACAGGCCTTGCCTTGCGACAGTGCTGTGACATGCTTTGGACCCGCTTTTACGTATGTGGAGTGGTGAACTCCATGTATTAAGGAGCAATTGTTACAACCATGCCCACTCAACACTGCATCCTTACCTTGAGCCCCATGGTCTGTCACTGTATTCGTGTATACACGTACAAGCTTTGCTGTGTACAACAGGGTCTGTGAGCGTGTATTTGCTGCTCTTCAACGGTCCTAAATTACTCATGTTGCCTATGCAACACCTGTGAGATGGAATGTGAAACTGCAATTGACAATTGCACTAAAATCTTTAAAAATGCATGAGAATTGTCAATTTCCAGCGAGGCTCGATACATGTAGGGGGCCCATGGAGACACAACACAGACGTAAATTGATAAGCTGCTGCTGATTTTAGGAAAGTTAATGGCGAAAAACCACGAAAAAATGGCTAAAAATGAGGTTTTTCGGCCATAACTCTTGCGCAGATTGAATGCCAGGCATAAATTTTTGGACCCCAGATAGGTCCATTCATACGCTATCGAATGAGACATAAAGCTCAAAAATCCATCGTGTGCAGGCAAATTTTCGACCTTTTGTTCCTTCATCATTTTGCACTCTGCCTGCTGCCAGCTGGGTGGACGTAATGGCGAATGCACGTGCTACCACCAAGTGGCAGGTGTCTACTATGTAGGCACATATGGGAACCTCCGATTCCGGTGAGCAAACGTGAGAAATGGGCCAAAGAATGGGGGCGCGTCCAAGGCTCCGAATTTTCGATGCAAACTTAAAAAAATTATATTTTAGACTTAAAACGGCTTTGAGCCAAACGAAATGTGGCATGCCACACAGTGCCTATGGGGGTACCTTTTGGGCACAATTTAAAGGAAATCTATTTTTTTATTTAAATCCGTGGTCGATTTTGCCATGGACGCCCTCTTAACGCCACTGCCGACGAGGCGACCCCATCATCGTACTCAAAATATTCTTGCATCATGTTCGGATAGGAGGCCGTACCCAGTATAAAACACGCAAGCGGTCAAATGGCATGGGGAATTGTGACTGCTCTTTCTTGCTTTCTTGTTAAACAACAAGTGTACTACATACGGTAGACCATACTGTCTGACCATATGCACCAGTAGTTCAGGACACTTTAATTTGCTCTAGGCGGCTTTTTGCTGCGTTAGAGCAGGAGCTGGTTAGTTTAGGGATTACCGAAATTTACCGAAAATTACCGAAAACCGATGTTGAGATTTTGGGTAATTACCGGTTCCGATAATTACCCAAAATTATTATTCGTTTACTGCCCAACCGTTACCGAACCCAAACTTTTTTCGGCTTGCAGCTCTAGATGCGCCTGCCGCGTGGAGCCCTCCTCGGACGAGGGCGAATTCAAGCCGCCATCGAA